>PVLD010004967.1:0-41863 GCA_004027595.1 Dinomys branickii
TGACTAAATTTGCATGTCTGTATATGGGTCCATACATCTACAATTCGAAGATATCAATGGATAAAACAACAACTACTGTTGAGACCATATCACCTTGTCTATAGATTAGTTGTGATTGTACTATTTTCTATGATAATTGGTGTCTGTTTGTCAATATGTTTTTGTACTTTTATGTTTCTAAAATAAAAAAAAAAAAATGTAAAAAAAAAATAGTTAACACACAAATCACCAACAAAACTTTTACTCAATTTAGTTTATCTAGTTTTAGTCATACTAAATATCACCTGATGATTTGCTGTGTTCATTCATAAACTTGGAACTCAAAGAAAGTAATTTTCAGACAAGCTCATTAAAACTATGACGCCACAGTATGCTTCATTTTATTTAAACCTAAACCATTGAGCCTAGTAATATTCAGCAGTCCATGTGCACATTTAGATCCCTGAACACCTAATGAGATCCCATGTTCCTGCCTTCCTATCCCTCTCAATAATACTATCACAAACTATGTGAGAAAAGAAAAAGGTATCTCGGTGGATTCATGGTCCAGGCATCTAGAGCTAGGAAGCACCTAATAAGGAAAGAAAAGAATAGACTCTAAAATAAAGGTTTAGGGAGGGGCTAAAGACACCAAAAACAATCAAGGTAACTCCTAACCCCAAACTAGACCTTTTTGGGCTCCCTATCCATTCAGCGCTATCTCCCTTATAGCCACTAGCAGTCAGCATTCCGCAACACAACTATTTCACATTTTCTCCACACTACATAAAGCTCTTTCTTGCCTCCATACTACTGTATATGCCAACAGAAGAAATCCCTTTATCCACCTGCAAATCACTATCTGTATAGTTAGCTTTCCTGTTGCTAAGACACAATATCAGACATCACAACTTAAAGGAGGAAAAGTTTTATTCAGTACAGGCTGAGAGAATTCAGTCCCTGCTCAGCTAGCACCAAGGCAGGAAAATCACGGCAGAAGCATGTGGCAGAGAAAAACTGCTCACTCTTGGTTGAAACCAGGAAGCACGGCGGTGCCAAAAGAATGGGAGAGGGACCATGTACAGTTCCCAAGGACATGCTTCCATGACCCATCCTGATATACCCAGGAGCCTTATTAATCTGCTAGGCATTTCTTACTCCAGTGAAGCTGACATGTTAGGATCACCGGTCCATCACACATCCACCCTTAAAATTCCTGTTACCTCCTCTGAAGATTTTACTAACTTCCTGCAAAGATAATTATCTCTCTTATACTTTATACAAAAGTATTATACATTATTCTACATCTGCTTCAATTATTTGGTTATCTGTGTCGCACTATTATTTTATACTCATGCTCCTTTTATGGTAAGGAGCAAGTGTTATCTTTATACTGTGTTTTTTTTTTTTTTTTTACCTTTATCACTTTCCCTTAGCACCTCACTTAACTGCTTCTGACCAGGATTTGTATAAGTCTTACTCAACATTAACCAGAATTCAATTTCAGAACTTTTGGTGTACACTTTTACTCAAACATAAAGCAAAGATTTTTAACAAAGTTTCCAGGCCAGGCATATAGCTCAGTGGCACAAGCATCAGCCTGGCAAGTGCAAAGTCCTGCACTTCCAGATACCAAAAAAAAAAGTTTCCCAGAAAATTTGACAAAAATACCATGAAAAAAAAAATTCTCATTTTTCCACCGCAGGTCTTCTCCAAGAAAAACAAGGTCACAAAACAATGAAGCCAGCAAATCTTAGCAGGGCTAAGAACTGCATGGAGACAAGAAGGAAAAAGATAACTGACATAGGTAGTAGGAAAAACACTCCCTATCACTCAATACAGCTTCCTAAAGGTGTAACTTCATTGGTTACTATTTTTATTTGCAATGTAAATGTTTTTCCAATATTCTATATCAAAACACACAATCAAGGTCTTGTAACATCCTGTTATAACATGTGGAATACTATAGATAACGAAGTCTAAAACCAACAGCTGTTTGGAATCCATTTTTAACAATCACACATTACCAAATAATGATGATGAATAAAACCCCCAAATGCGAGACATTAAACGATGTTTGAAATCAAACTTATCAACAATAGGTAAGCCTTGGATTAAATGTCTTGAAGTGTCAAATTGCCCTAACTACCTAAGTTTATCCCCCAACTTTCATCATTGTATACATTTTCAACCAATACAGAATAAAAATTTACTTGATCGTGAAAACAGAAAAGTTTAAACAAACCTCTATCATAGCACTATTTATTAATCCTATGGCAATCTTCCTATTTTATGTAAAAAAGAAACCCTAAAGCACTGTTTGGTAACACACAGAAACTACTCCATGAGAAATACATACCTCTTTGATTCATTCAAATCATTCAATTTGATTCATTATTGTAGTATTTATTATATGCCATAGTTAACATGGTAAAAGACACACAACAGCCCTCTATATAAACAACTACAATCATAGATGCTATAAAGAATTCTAATATTGAAAAGTATCAGTATAGAGAACAAAACACTGTGAAACATACAATGACACTTTTCTGTGTGAACAAAAAACATTGCTTCTTGATACTTATGTAACTTTGTATTATCTCTATACATTGAAAAGACTACATACATTGAGGGCCTCAAAAATGGACAACAGGCTGGGTTAAGTGGTTGATCCAGCTCAGAATGACCCAAATAATCCCACTTAGCCTTCAATGACCTCTACCTAATATTGAAGATTAATAGCATAGAAATTTTTTTCTTACCCCTCAATTTTCTATTTTGATGATTACTAAAGAAGTAGTAAAGATGGACTTTATGGCAACTTCAAAAGAAGGAAGAAGTACTTAAATATCCTTAGCTTCCCTTAAATTAACCTACTTCCTGCTATGGCCTAACTATCCCTTCCAAAACTGATGTAGATATTTAATTGACATTATAACTGTATTAAGAAGGAGGCCCTTAAGAAGTGATTAGGCCATAAGGACTCCACCCTCATGAAAAGATTAATACCATTATGGGAGCCGGCTAGTTAAAAAAGCAAGTCCTCACCATTGGTCTCTCACCACACGTACCCAGCACACTGATAATCAACTTTGCAGCCTCTATAACTGTAAGAAATAACTTTACTTCCTTTATAAATTTACTTGGTCTATAGTACTCTGTGAAATTAATAGAATAGTGACTATGCAACTTCCTCACTATGTGTGTGTGTGTGTGTGTGTGATTTGTAAAAGAAAAAATCACATATAATGCTGCATATTAGTTTTAATTAAATCATAATATTTCAAATTATTCAATACAAAGCATGAAACAAATTTCTGCAGACAACTGAAGTAAATCAAGAGGGCTTGCCAATTCTCTTTAGGGTGAACAGCACCATCTATTTTTTTGTATATACCTACCTTTATATTTCTGAATATTAAATGTATTTTAAATATGGTTTATTTGTATTTCTTAATTGCACACACACACATCTCTTGTTCTCAGAGCTAACAGTCAGGAAACTATAATCAGCAAAAACATATAATAAAATATAATGACGGAGGCACCTACTGTGAAGTCACTTGCAGAGTACACCTTCCATCTTTAGTAAGGTTACCAGCTCATAGCATGCCTTGCTTCCTTAACCATTGCATGGAAAAGTGACCCTTGAATCAAATTTGGGGCTGCAGGAAGCTTTCAAGCAGTAATATGATACCATAAATACCTAGTACATTCCTGAAATCATTACTGAATTCCAAGTGTTTAGAGAAAACTTTTAATACTTTCCACATCAGCCTCTGGTATCAACTTATGGTCTAGATTTAGTGATCTTACCACCATTATTACTACCACTTATAAGTCTCATACTTCATTAAGGCATCCTTCTACATAGGTCATATCTTTTCTTTTACATTATGACGTTATCTGCTGAGTGTGCTTTTCCCTTCTTACACCAAAAAATGAACCTTCTACAACCAGGTACAGTGGTGCATGCATGTAATCTCAGCACTGTGGGAGGCTGAGGCAGTTGGACCACAAATTCAAGCTGAGCCTAGGGATTTTTTTAGCAGTTCCGTGTGAAGGCCCTGGATTAAATCCCCACTAATACACACACACACACACACACACACACACACACACACACGTGCGCGTGCGCACTTGGCTGCCACCATAGTTACGTAAGGCAACCCTCACAAGAGGCCAATGTGACTGGTACCTCTTTGGAGTGGTGCAAGGAAGCAGCTGTGATTAACATTTCACATCTCTCTCTGGTGCCCTGCTTAATTCTTAAAATTATATTTCTACATTTAAGAACCTGCCCTCAAAAATGTGGTTTAATATAGTGTTCAAACTGAACAGCTTTTGATCTAACAGTATTTTAGAAAACACTTCCTATTACTAAATCTCTGAAAGCCTCATGCAGTCTATGAAACACACAGCAATTTGTTATGTTTTACCAATGTTACTGATTCACTCTACATACACATTTGTAACCACGTAATTATGATTCACAACAACTAAGATAATTAAGATAACTGCTCTAAAAGATATTCTTAAGTATCTGCTGGAATAGATCTTTATGCTATTTCCATAAATTGTCCATGGAACAGTCTGAAGTATAAAGACAGATTATATATAATCTTTCAATATTTACTGAGCATGCAAAGGGTTGCCAACTACATACTTTTGGGAGGTATGTAACAACAGAAAAAAAAAATCCTACCCTATAAAGAAAACATACACAAACCATGAGTATGGAATCAATTACAGGTTAACAAAATTATAAACTATAAATGCTGGGGGTACTGGATTGACAGCACCAGTGATATTTTTCTCCAAGGAGGTTACTTTAAATGTGACTGTTAATGATATACCAAGGTTAAAGAAGGCTTAAAAGAGGACTGCAAGTATAACAATGGTAGAATGTTTGCCTTCCAGGTATAAAGCCCTGGTTTAAACTCTCAACACAGGAAAAAAAGAAAAGGAAGGATCTGTTTTGACAAAGAGATGAGGAAGACATTTTGTGTCCTATGAATGGTGTGTGCAAAGACTTGTTATTTGTCAAAAACTTATTTTGGCACAGCTGGTACCTAATCCACCTGGTTTTCATAAAAAGGGATGGGTTTGGAATGAAGAGGAGAAAGGACAGACAAATCAAGAGTTTCAATTTAATAATGGACTTTACTAAGATCTTTGGGGAAAAATTTCAACATCATTGTTAGATTCTGTTTACCTCTACTAGTCACCTTTCTAAGTAACACTACAAAATTCTCCAATCTCCTTATCCTTTGACCCAATAAAAAGATTATGCCACAACTTGCTCTGAGTCTTCCATGGACAGATCACTATTAGCCACCAAATCCAATCCAAAATTACTTACTTTGAGATTTCAAAAAATTCTTTAATTCAAGTTAAGAACCCTTCTTTTCTCTTTCTAGAGGTGTACATTTTAGTCTCAGAATCTTTACATTCTTAAAAACTGAGGAGGCCAAAGAGCTTTTATGGGAAATTTTTCTTATCCAAATTTACTATTAGAAATTTAAAATCAACTAAAATTTAAAATTGATTTTCTTAAAATTCATTTTAAACCAGGCATGGTAGTGTATGCCTATAATTCCCGCACTCAGGAGGCTGGGGTAGGAGGATGGCTATGAGTTTAAGGTCAGTCTGTGCTCAAGGACAGCTTGATTTGCATTGTGAGACCCTGTCTCAAGACAAATAAAAAATTCATTTTAAAATAGTACAACCCATTTTACATTAACATGTTATGTGAAAAAGAAGTGTATTTTCCAAAGCAAAACTTTTTAAAAGGGCATTATTTTACACTTTCACAAAACTAATACCTGGCTTAACAGACAACAGCTGATTTCTCATTATTAGTGGTAAGCAATCTATTACAATATCACATGTCATACAGCCTCTAGAAATCTCCACTGTACACTGGTGAAAGAATAAAAATGGAAAAGGCAACCAGAACATAGTTTTGACCTCACAAACTTGTTTAAAGAGTCTTAGAGATATTTAGGAGTCTTTGGACCACATTTTAAGAACCACTATCTCAAATATTGCATGCTTTCACTTACATGTAAAACCTTTTTAAAAAAAAAAGACAACAGTAAAGTAGAAGAGAGCCTTAGAGACACAGGGGTCAGCGAAAGGAAGGAACAAGAGAATACGAGGGAATAAAAATAAAGTGTGTCAGGGGCTGGGGATATAGCTCAGTGGAATAAGTGCTTGCCTAGCAAGCACAGGGTCCTGAGTTCGATCCCTAGTACCGCCAAAAAAATAAAAATAAAAAAATAAAGTGTGTTATATATGTACATGTACACGTGTATGTATATACCAAAAGAAAACCTATTTTTCTTTATGCACTTTAAAAAAAGTATCAATTACCAGCAGGTATGCTGGTAAACATCTATACTCACTGCTACTCAGAAAGCTGAGGCAGGAGGATTACTTGATTCTACAAATTCAACCAACCAGGTGAACATACTCTGCCCGTCCCCAAAAAAACTGCCACCAAAGCAATATAATGGAGCAAAGCTAGTCTTCAATTTTTACTACAGGAACAATTAGACATGTTTAAAAGGGGGGAGGGGAGAATCTAGACATGTACCTTTTATAAAAATTAACTAAAAATGAATCACAGAACTTAACATAAAATACAATGAAACTCCTAGAAGGTAACACAGGAGCAAATCAAGATGACCTGATAACAACTTTTTAGATGTGATATTGAAAGTATGATTTATGAACAAAAAAACTGATCAGCTGAACTTCAATGAAATTAAAGAGTTCTGCTCTATAAAAGACACTGTAAAACAAATAAAAAGACAAGTCATAGATTGAAAGAAAATGCAAAAGGCACTAAGGAACTGTAATCCAAAGTATATGAAGAACCCTTAAAACTCAACAATAAGAAAACAACTTGAATATTAGAAAGAGCCAAAGACCTTAACAGATATCTCATCAAAGAAGATACAAGCTAATGAAAAGGTGCTCTAGAGCAATGAAGGTGAACCTTCTAGAGATTTCCATAACTGCCAGCTGTAGCATGCATGCCACACACAGGTTTGCCACCACTGTGTCACATGTGAAGAACAGGAAATCTCATGCATTACTGGTTAGAAAAATATTACAGTAACTTTGGAAGACATTCTGTTTCTTACAAAAAAATCATACACTTTAATACAGAGACACTGACAGCAGCTTAATTCCTAATTGCCAAAACCTGGGAGTAACAAACATGCTCTTTAATAAGTGAATGGACAAATTAACTCTGGTATGTCCAGACAGTGGAGTATTATTTAGCGCTAACAAAGAAATGAGGTATTAACCATAAAAAGACATGGAAGAATCTCACACGAAGTGAAAGAACCCAGTCTGAAAAGGCTATATCCTGTATGATCCTAACCACATATGGCATTTTGATGAAGGAAAACCTATGGCAAAAGTAGGGTTTGCAAGAGAGATGGAACAGAAAAAACAGCATTATTATAAGAGTTTGCCTTACATTTATCCAAATCCATAGACCATAGTGAATCCTAATATAAACTACAGACTTGGGAATTGTAATAAATCCATATAGGTTCATCAATTATAGCAAATGTATTACTTTATAGTGAAGGATGTTGACAATAGAAGAGCATATGAACGTGTGAGTACAGGACATATAGGAAATCACACTCCTTAGAAGCTCAATTTTGCTGTGAACCTAATGCTACCCGAAAATACATATTTTCTGGCTGGGTGTGGTGGTACACGTGTGTAACCCCACACTCAGGAGGCTGAGGCAGGATGACTGCCATGAGTTTGATGCCAGCCTGGGCTACATAGTGAGTTGAGGATTAGTCTGGATTACATAGACCCAGTCTCAAAAAAATATAAATAAAATTAAATATATAAAATTGTGAAATTACTCATTTTCTAGAATAGAAAAGTGTTATATAAAAAGACACACTGAGAAGATAGCACAAACTCTAATGCTAGACTACTTGAGGTCAAATCCCAGGTTACCTCTTTCCTGGCTGTGTGACCTTGTGGGAGTAAGAGCCTCTCAAATGCTGTTACATGGAATAAACTAGTTAACAAATGTAAAGTGCTCTCTGTAAAGTATTCAGCAAAAAATAAGCATAAATACATATTTGTATAAAATATAAGCTGGGGTTATATTTCAGTTTAAGAGCACTTGTCAAGCAAGCCCCGGGCCCTAGGTTCAATCTCTTAGCACTGGAAAAAAACAAAAAAATCCAGGCATACACACAAAAATACCCATTGCTACCTACATACTAATATGATTGAGAAATTTGTAACACTTTTAATAATCTTGCAAATTACCAGTCTGAATATAATTTTTTAAAGTATAAAGGTTTAGGTTCATTGAGATTCTTGAGAGAGTGGAAGATCATACCTTCAAGTCCAGCCTGGCCAACATAGCAAGAAACTGCCTCAAAAAAACGTATGGGGGTAGGGCAGGGCGGGGTGGGGGGTATAGCTCAGTTAGAGCCCTCCTGGGTACTACTCCCAGTACTGGAGGTGGGGGAGAGGGCGCTAGGGGACTCCCTTTTAAATGATCATCATTAGTGAAATCAAACTGCCTGAACAATTCTCCCTGAAAAGAGCATGTACACAATGAACATACAAATTCCAAAAGGTCAAATCCAAACTTTTGATTCTCTAGAGAAACGTATAAAGCAGTTCAACTGGGAACATACTGACAGAACACAAAGTAACGGAAATGCCACTTTAGCCACCAAAAGAACAGGAAAAGCAAATACTAAGCCTTTACTTTAAAACTCTTAATGCTACTTCTTAGTAGGGCTCTAACCTCTTGCCAAGAAGCTTTTAAATTTATTTTTCTTACTACTTTGATTTTGAGAAATGGTGAAATTCAGCTCTTTAAAACTGAAGAAAATAAACACAGGCAACTTTCGATATACTGTAATAATGTGAACTTTCATATTAAATATTTGAAATGATGATCAAGATCAAAATAAATTTTATTTAAAGCAATTCTGATGATTAAAATTTTAGTGTATTTTTAAGACATCAAATGTATCATACAAGTGCTTCACAAATCACATCACAGAAAGTAGCCAAATCACTGTGAAGTATTTCTCACCTGCCACTACATTCAAAGGCACTTAGAATATACCGATATAAAATACACTGTAAAAACAAAAAGCATAAATGTTCAATGTCTAACATTTAGCACTTCTTCAGTGAGCCCACCAATAAAGTATAAGTGCAAAGATGTTTTAGAATGCATCTGCTAATTGCAAATAGAATGGCTACAAAAATGGATGAATGTCAATTCTCTTTAGAATTTCTTTTTATAATACATTATTACAGTTGGCCCTGTTTCCATGAGTTTCACATCTTTGAATTTAACCAACCTCAGATCAAAATATTTAGAAAAAAAAATATCTGTCTATAAGGTACATGTACCCCATTACTCTTGTCATTATTCCCTTAACAATACAGCTGTTTAGATAGCATTTACATTAGTTTAGGAATAAGCAACCTGGAGTTGATTTAAAATATACAGGAACAAGCAAGTTATATGCAAATACTATGCATTTTAAATAAGGGACATTTTAAATACGGGACTTCAGCATGCATAGATTTTGCTACTTGTAGGGAGGATATCACGCCTGAAAAAATTGAAGTCATTCACATATAAATGCTATTTTGTACCCTGAAATTAAATAGAAATCATGTTTATTTTATACAATATTTCAAGTTTAACAACTTTTCACAATAAGGACACTTGTTAATGATTTACCCACTAATTTTAATAAACAAACAAAAAAGACCCTTCTTCAACATATATAATGCATAAATTAAGCCATAATCATGGATTATAATAATCAATTCCTAATATGGAAAGATCTTGGCAAGGAAGTGCACAGAAACTACCTCCACAGTCAAAGAGCTTATGAGGGAAAACAATAATTCTAACAATGTTTGGCTAAATATAATTTTTAAATTGAAATTCTTTTATTTGGTCCAAGAGAACTAAGCTTTCACTGTTAGGCAAAATCAAAGAGAACAAGTGACCTGAAATGACATATTTCTGTATTAAAGCTTAAAGATAAAGATGTCAACACCCAGAACTGTGGAAGTCTTTCTCAAAGCATGTTAAGGTGTTGAGGAAAACGAAGTGTTCAGTAAATCATTCATTGTTGCAACTTTAAATTTATTCCTTTAGTAAGAACTAGTTTCAACAACTTAAACTTTAAAAGCAACTATATTTTAAAATATCACTGAAAAGAAATACAGGTTTTTAAAAATCAAACATTACCAGCACATCCAAGGTCTAAAGTTGTGAGTGCTTGTTGTAGAATATACAGCAGTGACAAAGAAAAAGACCTACAAATATGAGATTACCCTCAAAACTTAATCCCAGTTAACATCTGCAATAGCAGCTATTATAAAAGAGAAAAAGCCATTAGCATTTATGAAATTGCCAAGCAAATACCACTCCTCTAACTTTAACCAACCCATTGTCTACTCTTTGCAGGAATGTCAAAAGAATCACTGTTACATTTGAACATACAACCTTTATAAAAACTTTTAAAAGCTGCATCAATTGTTATGATTCACCATCGTGAGAGAAGAGAAAAATAATTCACAGAGACACAAGTAGTTTCTTCTTCCCCTTCAATGGTTCCCCGACTCTCCCCCCAAAAAAGACAATGCAGTGTCCAGGCAAACTAAGATCACCAGGGCAAGCCAAGTAATCTTTTGAAGGGATGTCACCAGTGGAAACGTCTACCCTAAATACTGGATAATTTAGGAATCACTTATGGCTTCATGATGCATTTTAAACCACTTTCTGTTTCTAAGAGTGTCACTACCTAAATATATTCACCATACTCCAAACGGGCAAAGACCGATCATAAAAAGGAGCTTGCTTGACTATCACTGAGAACCAAACTAATGATTTTTATAGAACTATTCCACAGCAAAGGAACAAATCACAACGAATGATAGGTTTGTCTGTAGCAGTAATTTATTCTAACAGCACTTCATGAGCAAAGTATCTTGCAAGAATTCATTCTGTACATTGCTTTTAAAGTGCAACTCTTACAGAGCCAAAGTCCAAGGGAGAAATCAAAACAGGACTCCTGACAGTGAATTCCCTGTGAGAACATGCTGGCTCTTGCTTCACAGTAAAGCCAAATAACTTTCTTGTATGATGAAAGTCGGTTAGGCTAATGTGTCCAGAAGTCAGTTAAAAAGGGAACTTGCAAGTGTGACTATCTCCCATACTTTTCCCTAAAAAGTTTCAGGTCAAAGCTCCTCTGACTCATGGGTTGAGTGCGCCTCTGAGCTTTGTACCCTGAGGTAAAGCAGCTTAAAGAAAAAGGACGTGGCTTGCAGGTTTGAAAAAAATTGGGAGGAGTTCCATTAATTCTGTCTAAATTAGCGAATGGAGTAATAGTATGCCCTGTAAGAAACGCTAGTTCCCCAAAAGAGAATCGGCCAAATTGAAACGTACCCAAATTGAAGCATCAACCGTCTTTTTACTAATGTTTTTCACAGATCTGTGTTATTTACAGGTAAATTATTAAACCATTTTGAACCGCAACAGTCCACGTTTCACACACACGCTTCTAAGTTCAAACCGTCAAGGGTAACACTCCAGGAACTGGTACAGCACCAGTACCAGCAAAGTCTTTTTTTGCCATATCTGTACTTCAGTTTTTTAGAAGATGAGGGGTGCTGACATTCACAACTCACTCCAGTCTCGAGCATGGGCAACACAATGACTAAATTCCACCAGAAGCAAACACACACATCAAACTTTCAGAGAGCTTTCCCTACACCAACTTGAATCCTTTGACTTTTTTACTCTTCACGAAGATGGTAATTCAGGTAAAAGTCGGATGATGGGGATGACAGTGAAAAGCAAATGAGTTGAACGAACTGCAAGTACAGAAGCCAAGGAAGGTAACCCAGGAGGAGAGGGAGACATGGAACGGCAAGCAGGCGTGGACAGGGAGAAGACTCCGGCAAGGCTAAGGAAGTGGGGCCCCTTCAAAGGCTGCGGAGTAAGAAGGACCCGGGTCCGCAGAATCCGGCGACCACCGAAACCCGAAAAGGCCAAGGAGGAAACAATGGGGCGAGGAGTGCGGAAGAGCTCCGGCGAGGGCACCGAGGCGGTACGGGGCAGCAGGGATGGCAGAGGGGAGGACAGGAGGCTGCAGTGGCCAGGATGGAGGCAGAGGGCGAGCAGCCTCGCGGGGCGGCAGGCGGGCCGGCGATGGGTCGGCGCCGCATCGCGCGGGGAGGCAGGGTCCCCCCGGGTCCGGGAGGACAGCGGCGGGCTTGCCAGGGCTTTTCAGGCAGGGGGCAGAGGAACGGAGGCCATGAAGGCGGGCGTGATGGAAGCAAAGGAACAGCCCGACGAGCACAGGAGCCGCCGTGCCAGTAAAACGCAGGGAGGGAAGAGGCAGCCGGAAAGAGACCGAGGGAAGGACGCGGGCTGCGCGGGCGAGGAGGGGGCCGCACGGGCTTCACTCACAGTCCAGGTGCTTCTTCTTGGGGCCCATGATCTCGTGGGTCGTGGCCTTGCATACTGTCTTGGAGACCGCGGAGCCGGTGACACTGTGCTGGGCGGCGGTGATTCGGTCCGTCAGGCTCTGGCCGGACATCGCTGCGGCTCCTCCGCCCCCTCCCGCTCAGCCGCTGCGGGGTCCGGGACCCCCAAGCGCCGGGCGCCCACCCCCACCGCACCCCCGACCCCCACCGGCTCCTCGCCGCCCGCCGGCCTGGGGCGGGGCTCAGGGCCGCGTGCTGCCGCCCAGCCGAAGAGACGCGGCTCGAGTCCCCCCACGGGGTCTGACACGAAGCCGGGCACTCCCTTGCCCCCGCCTCAGCTCAGCCCACCCCTTCCTCGGTCAGCTGGAGCCGGGCAGGGCAGGAGGGACAGGCAGCCGCAGGAAAATGGCGGCGCAGGCTCCTCCTCGGAGCTTTCCGGGCTGCCCCCGGGTCACGTGACGCGGGCGCCGGCCCTCCTCCCTCTCCCACCCCTTTTCCCTTCCCTTTCCTCCCGACGCCCGCCCTCCCCTCGCTCCGCGAGGGAAGAGCGGGGCGGCGCCCGCGCGTTACGTGAAGGAACCCGCCCGGCGGGCGCAACAGGAGGCCGCCCGCCGGGAGTGCGAGGCCGGCCGCGTCACGTGACCTCGGCTGCCAACAGGTCTCCTCTGGCGGGGTTCGGGGGTCACAGTAGGGGAGGGGGCGGGGCGACGAGCGCGACGCGCGCCTCGAGGGAGGGGAGGCAGCGCCCCATTTTCACCCCACCCTAACGGTGTCCTGGTGTATGTGGTTGAAACCCACGGCTTGACAAAGAGGAGCTGCAGCTGCTCGCGGAGCTCTGAGAAGGGGGTGCTCCCGGCTTCGCCATCAGTCACGAATGTTTGGAGACGCCCCAAAGCTGTTCTCTAGGCTTAAACCATAGACCCCAGCCTATTCTCTGAACCTGCCAGGGGGCCTGTCTCTACTGTGAAACTATTGAAAAGCTCTGTTTATGTACTCCAGAAAGGTGTTCACAAAGGCTCTTCTCCCCCTTTCTTTGAGAGGCTTGGAAGTGTCACCTGGTTTTATCTCCAGCCAAAACTGGACTTGTGGCTGCCGGCCTAAATTTAGATACTAAACCAGCTAGTGTTCATTCCCTAGGGTGTCAGATAGGACAGGAAACACATAGCTTCACTGGAATTTGAAAAGGGAAGTAGTAGGATGATGTCAACACGATTAGCTTGACCCTACAAGGCTGACTGCTGTGGTGATTAAAGGTCCAGACCATAGAAGGAAGCGAGAGGGGTGGTAAATAGAGAAGTCCCATTCAGAGATTCAGACATCAGTACCTGCCATCTCCCCTGGTTTAGCCTTTCTTCCCTCCGGCCTCCTTTCTCTCACTGGGCAAGCCAGATTTCCACGGAAAGATATTGACCCTGCCCTGTGGCATTTGGGAGAACTATATCCTGAAAATGTTGTCTGTGAGAACCAGAGGATCTATTAGCAAAGCCTTTTAAAATGTTATTAGTGTCCTACATTTAACGCAGAATTAGGCATACATTTAAAATTCTCTGAATGTTAAGTTACCATCATAATCAGATGTAATCTTGCTAGTTTCAAGCGAAATGCTAACATACTCAGAAAATCTGTGTACACCATCTGCCAACAGAGTCCAAAATACTGTGCTTCAATCTGGTGATTTTTAAAAGATGAAAAACTATTAGCTATTTAACATTTTACCTGTCATATCAGGAATTCTATGGTCTCCTCCCATTGCCTGGCTCACACATACATACCCCTTTTCACTAAGGCTGGTGAAATTCTGTACCACCACCAAGAACTAACAGTTCTTAAACCAGTGGGATTCACTTTTGTCAAACCAGCCTCACATTTCACAAAACTGCAGTGACTTCCTTCAGCGCATCTGCAATCCTTCAGTGGTGTGGTGCCTAGTTTGCTGCCCCGTGAGATCACCCAAGTCTCAAGACACGTCAGCCATCCCCGCTACACGTCTGTTGCTTTCACTCTGCAGGAGTTAAGTTTGGCCTGAGTCTCTCCACACTGATAAACCCCAACCTGAGGTCAACCCAAGGAGGGTCTAGAAATCAATAGCACAGTATTTTATACTTAAAGACAATTTAAAAGTTATTCCTAAGCATACAGCAGGAAGCACATTTTTGGCAGTATTATGGAAGCTATTCTAAGAAAATATTTCAGTGTTTCAAAGAACATCTTTCACATCATCTTTATGCAAATAATTGTGAACATGTTTACTTTATTAACAAACTAGCTTCTGTTAAAAATATCACTACTTTTTTCAAGGATACATTTTAGAAGTGGCTAACATAAACATTTAGCGATCATTGTAGTGGTTTATGCATAGTTATGAAACTGAAAAATATGAAGAAATTTAGAAGATGAGAATTATTCTAAGATAGGAACTACTAATCGTCCTCATTTCGTGTGTTTAAGTCTCTGCTATGTGCCAGTATCCTTGGCCTGTTCAAGAAATATCTGTATCTGAAATCCCACAGATTCTCCAAATTCACAATAGCCAAAATTTTTTGTACTTGCCTACCAGTCACACATCCTTAATCCACATGGATCCTCTCCTTTGTTTTCTGTTTCTATTAGAGGCCTCACCACCTGCAGAAATGCCCAAGTCAAAAACAAAACTATGATTAATTCTGAGCTTTCCTTCTCATTTACCTCATTTAGCTCAATCTACTAAAATCTACTACCCCCCCTCCTCTTTTAACACCACTTTTATGCCTTATTTTCAACCTATATAATTTTTTTATGTACTTAAGCTATTCCAGTAATATCTTAGCTGGTTTCTATCTCTCATACCTCAGTCCTCCAATCCAGAGCTTTCTAAAGCTAAAATAGGATTATCAGTTCTTTATATTAAAATCTTTTAAAACCTCTGTATAGCTGGAATGTTTCCCCGGATGTGACCCCACGCACACTTAATATGTTAGAAACTCAGTCCCCAATACAACAGTGTTGGGAAGTGGGACCTCATAGGAGAATTTTGAGTCATAAAGACTCCACTCTTATAAGTGGATTAATGCTGACTATAAAAGGCTCCTGGCTTCCTATTCACACCTGGTTTTTACTATCTGCTCTAGAATAACACAGAAAGAAGGCCCTCACCAGATACCAAGCCTTTAATGTTGGACTTTCCAGTCTCCAAAATTGTGGGTCAATAATTTTATGTTTATTATAAATTATGCAGTCTGTGGTATTCTGCCATAGCAGCAAACTAACACAAGCACTGCTGTGATCATAGTAGAGGATAAAATTCAGGACTCTTACCTGGGATATAGGGCACTTGAGATTCATCTCTTCCCATTCCCCTACATGCACTCCAGCCAATATCCTACTACTTAGCATGCCTGGAAGTACCATGCTGTTTTATACCCCACTGGGCAAGCAGTGATCTCCTTTTACATCTTTCTGTGATTGACTTACTTTACCAACATGGGCGATAGCCCTGAGCAGAGTAGCAGAGTTATCCCCAAGCTAATATTGTGACTGATGCCTAATAGACACACAGTAGAACAATGTTACCAGGAACGAATGAAAACACTTAAGTTAGCCGTTTGGCTAAACCATCAGTCCAAATCTCTCACTTGATAAAATCTGCTTTTCCATAAATATCATTAACCATCCCATAATTATCTCCCAGGAACATCATCATACTTGGTACTTTTTTAATGTACTCTTTCAAAAAATATGTATTGAACACCTACTCTGTATCAAGCACCTTTTTAGGTGCAGAATACTTTTCTAACAGTGAATCCATGAGTCCTTTGGGAACAGATCAATTCTCTACTTCCATCACCAACATGAAGTCTTGTTTGCTTTTACTTTATAAATGAACAGTCCAAAAACAAAAGAAACAATGTCAGTAGCATCCATTATGTCCTACTCCCAACTAAAAGTTACATTATGTAGAGAAGCATAGGGCCCAGGAGAAGGAGCAAGTTTTTTGATGTCTCCTGTGTTAGGAATACAGGATCATTTTTTATTTTTTCATTGTAATAACTCCACACTTTGTAATGCCTATCTAATACAGGGAAACAAACAAGCCTTAGAAGAACTTCCCAAATCCCACAGATTGTAAGTGGCAGAAGCAAAAGTTCAGGACTCATTCTCTTTCCATTACTTTATTCGATCCTTAGACCAATTCTTGAAGCAATTGCCAATATAGATTAAATTCATTCAGCAAATAGTTCTTGCCTCTGTTAGTGTGCTGGGCTTCGCAAAATGTTAAGACATAATAGTGTGAAAGACAAACATAGTCTCTGTTCTTAGACATTTAAAAATCTTTAGCAGTAGAGGAGAAAATAAGTGGGAAGAAAAAGGTGTGCTGCACCTCAGGAACCCTGCTCTCTAACTTAAAAGTAGGAAAATGGGAGACAAAAAATGGCACACATAGGGGCAGGCAGAGAATTCATGAACAAAAACCAAACTGTGCGAGAAGTGCTTCAAAGAATCAACAACTGGGATCTCAACTTGTTAAGAAGTTTTTGCACATTAAAAGAAATCACCAACAGACTAAAAATAAAACCCACGAATTGGGAAAAGAATTTTAGTCAACTGTCCCTCAGACAAAGGACTTCTATCTAGAACATACAAAAACTAAAAATCAGGCCCCAAAAATTGAAAGACCAATCAAAAAATAGGCATCTGTGATGAATACTCACTTCTCAGATGAAGAAATACAAATGGCAAATAAATAAAGAAAAAATGTTCAACAGCATTGGTCATTTGAGAAATCCAAATTAAAACAACACTGAGATTCTATCTCATCCTAGAAAGAATCGCTATCATCAAGAAATCAACCCATAAGAAATGCTGGAGGGGCTGTGGGGAAAAAGGAACCCTTCTCCACTGTTGGTGGGAGTGTAAACTGGTGCAACTGCTTTGGAAATCAGTCTGGAGGTTCCTCAAAAAATTAGGATTAAAAGTCCCATTTAGGGGGCTGGGGGTATAGCTCAGTGGCATAAGCGCTTGCCTGGCAAGCGCAAGGTCCTGAGTTCGATCCCTGGTACCAGAAAAAAATAAAAATAAAATAATATAATAAAAAAAAAAGTCCCATTTAGCCCAGCTATTCCTCTTCTGAATATTTTCCCAGAAAAACTAAAAACATCATACCACAGCGGTATATGTGCACCCATGTTCATAGCAGCACAATTTGTCATAGCAAAATGTTAGAAACAGTCCAAATGCCCATCAACTGAGGAGTGGGTAAGAAAAATGTGTTATTTTTATACAATGAAGTATTATTACTCAGCTATAAAGAAAGATAAAGGCAAGACTTTTATAGGTAAGTGGATGCAACTAGAGATCATAAGTGAAATAAATCAGACCCATATGTGTAAACATTGTATTGTCTCTCTAGTATAAGAACCTGAAAGAGTAAATAAAATCTGAAAGGTACAACAGATATTGTGAAAGGGAAAGAAACTGCTCAAAGGGAAGGAACAGAGATGAGAGGAGAAAAGAAAGAAAGAAGGAAGGGACAAATACATATGTATATACAAAGATAGCTGGGATAATTGTGCTTTCTATTGGTTTATTGAAAGAAACAGTTAAGGCTTAAATTTTTTTCTTCTTAATTTTTTTGACCAATTGTGAGTGCTTATATATGGTAATGTGAACAACTAATGGTTGTTATATTACATACTGTTGTCTTCAAAACAACCATTGTTGAATTCCTATCATCTTACTTAGTGAAATTCTGTATTGTTTCTAATTTTTTATTATTTTTTATTCTCTTTAAAATTTTTTTTATAATTTTATAATTTCAAAATGACTTATAATGTTTTTGGACCTTTTATAACTGTTCAGAGATGATGTGCAGACTGATTGTTAAATACAATCCTTCCCTTAAAATGAGACATTAATCAAACCTTGACCTCAAATCATCACAGACTTTCTAATTAAAAAGCAAAATTTAAACGAAATGCTAAGATATCTGAGGTGTTTTTTTACTCTACAACTAGAGGCTGAATCAATTAAAAATGAGTTCAGTAATCCAACACTGAACTAAAAAAATAAAATCAAAGGTTTAATGTTAATGTTTAAATTAGGATATTATGGCCAAAAGTTATCAGTAAAGCTGAGGAGATTTATTAATTCATTTGAGACAATGGGAGAAATACTGGATGTAGAATCATGGGTCTGAACTCAGGTTCAAAACTGGGAATTTACTCAGTTTCCTCATTTATAATACAAGGATACATATCTTGCAGATTTCCTGTCAAGGTTCAAATAATGTACACAAAAACTAGTACAAATACTTGACGTATGTTTGTCACTCAGTAAATAAGTCAATAAACAATTACTTACAATGTACTATGAATGAAACACACTGCTAGAGAGTTGAATTAGACAAAATATTAACACAATTTGTTAAGTAATACAAAAGAAGTATTTTATTGAGTATTATAAGAATAGAGAAAAGGCACAACTAATTCTGCTTGAATGGATCAATGAAGGTTTTCCAGAGCAACAAACATTAAACTCTTGCTTTGTGTTTTGAGAAGAGGTCTTGCATGTTGCCCAGGCTAATGTTGAACTCATGAGTTCAAGTGACCTTCCCACCTCAAGCTTCCAAAGCATGCACCACTATACCCACTTTTAAGAGGAATTTTGAAGGATGACCAGGAATTATGAGGGAATTAGAAGCTACTGAAAGTAGAAGAAACCACACTTTCAAGAGAATAAGCCATTTGAGAACTGAATATAGTTGTATGTGGCTAGAACATGGTGTATATGTGGTTTTAAACACCACTCAGCAAGTAGTGTAGTTATTGAGTAGCTTACATATGCTTGATAATGTTCCAGTCCCTGAAAGCTTATCAGTGAACAAAATAGAAGTTTCCTGCTTTCATAGTATTTATTTTCAAGTAGAGCATATAACAAAGAAGTGAATATGAAATAAGTGCAGATAATAAAGATTGCTATGAAGAAAAAATAAGCAGTGTAAAAGAATCAACAGTAGGAGAAGAGGACAAATTGCAAGGAGTTGAAATTTGATGTACATAGATAATGGGAGTCAGCAGTGCAAATACTGGGGGGAAGATCATTTCACATAATGGAATCAATGAGTATTATTACTCTTAGGAAAAAGATTAACTCGTTTGCAGAGCACAAGAAGTACAATATGGCCACAGAAAAGTGAAGAAAAAATAGCAGCTTAGGAGGTGACCTCAGAGATATAGTCAGATCATGATGGTTTTTATAAGGCATTAAGAGAACTCTACATGATATCCAGAGATAGATATCCTGTAACAATAGTCTGCTGGCCAAAGAACCTTGGAACAAGCTGATGATGGCATGGAAAAGGGTACTTCCACCCAAGGCCGTTAGAACAAGACCCCCCTGATTGTCACATTCTTTATGACATTCTTTCATTTCCTCTTGACTTTGTATGTTTATTCTCATGGCTATTTAAGCTCCTTCCTCTGGGTTAATGTCCTCAATTGTTAATGATTTCCTTTGCTTATGGTATCGCCAAGACCTATAATTCAACATACTGTGATAAACTTGAACAAAGCCTACCCAAATTAAAGGGGGAAGAAACATACTTGATTCTGTAAGGAAGAGCTAAGTAGGTTATGACCCAACTTCTGTTGTCTGATTTTGAAAATCTAAAAATACAGTTTTTATTCCTTTTTAATTCTTAATAATTTTTGTTTTAGTATCTATCTGAATTGTAGTTACCAGATAGAAGATCTTCAGAGTCTTAAATGCACAACCATTGTTACTAGAAATGATTTACACATGGTCATCAAAAAACCAGGAAAACCTCTACTTAAGGAGGTCAAAATGACTGCCATGTAAAACTTGATATACAATTGTGACATTAAACAGCAATGCAAATCTACATTGCTCATATCTCAGAAAAATGCTATTCTTCCAGGTTGGGCTGAAGCTTGACCAAAAGGAGGAGACTGAGAAATGAAGCAAACACTAACAATTTATGAAATGGATCAATAGTATCATTCTATGACATGCAACATAAACTATTGACACTTTCATTTTAATACCAACTTGTTAGGCTCAGAGGCTAAAGATAAATCATAGACAGGTTTATTTATTTGTAACTTTACGCAAACATACACTCTAGCAATTCACCTAATGTACAGATTCTACCAAATTACTGCCCAGAGTATGAACATCAACTATAAAGCTACCCTCTGATTAACACCAACTCTTTCCTAAATCCTGCATTTTCCCCTAAATTCTTCCTTTTGAGACATTATTAAGACTTGGTTACAATAATGTCCCCATCAGGAACTTTAACAAAGTATGTTTTTATGATTTTAAGATATTTATGGTCATGTCTTTTATGATTTTTTTATGGAATGTAGCAATGTGAATCATGCCCTCTCCCTACTCAAAGAGATCCATATCATAATCCCTGGAAACTCTGAACTTGTTATTTTAAAAGGTAAAAAGGATATTCCCAGCATGGTGTTCCTGGAGTGGTTAAAGATGGGGAGATTTTCTGGGTGAAACTGATGTCATCACAGGTCCTTACAAGAAAAAGAGTTGCTCAGAGGGAGGGTCATGCGATAAGGAAAGCAGAGATAGCAGTGATGGTGGCCACAGCCAAGGAGAGGCTGTGTCCCTGGAGAAGCAAAGAATGCATTTCCCTCTGGGAGCTGCAAAGGAGTGAGCTCCCCTGACTCCTTGTTTTTCACTTATTAGCCTGATTATAGACTTCTAAGCCTCCAGAAGTTACTCTACTTCTTTTAGTTTAGAAGTCAGAAATTACACAGTAGAATAAGTTTGTTAAGTGATCACGTTCATGGCAATTTTGTTATTTCAGAAATAACTAATAATAGAAAGATTTTGAAAAGTATACTCTTCCTGCGTAGAGAATGAAACATAAAGCAAGCAGAAGAAGAGGGAAGCCAGTTAGGAAGGAACTGCCATAGACCGGAAGAGTAGTGGTAGTGACGTGAAAGGGAATCCTGGAGGGGGAGGAAGCAGGAAAGCTGGCAAAGAAAAAACTTACCCAACTGGTACGTATTTGTTTGAGTTATAAACTTTACTTTTTAGGATACCTTTAGCCAAATGAGTATAGAATATAATCAATTTTCATCTGTCTTCTGTGTCCGTACACAGCCCCCCAGATGTGGACATTATGTGCTGTAGTAATATATTTGTTATGCTCAGTGACACACCACTGACACATCACTGTCGCCCAAAGTCCATAGTTTACATTAAGGCCCACTCTTGGCATTCTGTGAGTTTTAACAAATACCTGCGGATGTGTATCTCCTGTCATAGTATAAAGAATAGTTACGTTACCATAAAAATTCTCTGCACTCTGCCTATTCATCTCTCCCCTCCCCTAACCCCTGGCCACCACTGATCTTTTATTGTCTTCATAATTTTGTCTTTTCCAGAATATAGTAGTGAAAGTATGCTACGATATATAGCCTCCGCAGATGGACTTCTTTTACTTAGTAATATTCATTTAAGATTCTTCCGGGTCTTTGCTATTTCTTTTTAGCACTGAATAATATTCTTTTGTCTGGATGTATTGTTTATTTGTCCCTTCACCTACTTACGGACATCATGGTTGTTCCCAAGTTTTGGCACTATGAATAAAGCTGCTATAAACTAATTCCTGTTTGTACATAAGTTCTCAATTAATTTGTTAAATGCTGAAGACCACAATTGCTAGGTCATATGGTAAAATATGTTTGGTGGGAAGTTGCCAGTCTCTCTCCCAAAGCATATATGCCACTTAATCTTCATCATCTTGGCTGAAGTAAGAGTCTCCTGAAAAGCTGATCAAGGGCTACTGTACTCATCAGTGGATCTGTCCACGGATGTTCCCAGTCTAATGGGTTGTTGGGAGGTGGGGCCCAGTTGAAGGAGGTTGGTCCCTGGGGCTGTGCCTTTGGAAGATATATTTCTTACTGGTGCTCTTCACCGTGCTCTGCTTATCAGCTACCGCACAGTGAGTGTCATAGCTTTACCACACCCTCCCAGCGTGATGTTCCTGCCTTGGAACCACAGTCATGGACTGAAACCTCCGGCACCATGAGCAAAACTAACCCTTTCCTCCTTAAAGCTAAATGTATCAGGTATTGGTCCCAGTGACAAGAAGCTGAGGAATACAAGGACTGAACTGTTCTACGTTCTTACCAACAAAAAATGAGAATTTCTTTTGTTCCACAGCCTTGCCAGTTCCCTGGTGTTATCGGTCTTTTGGATACTGGCTATGTAATAGGTATCTCATAGTTTCCATTTGTAATGAGCCAATGATCTAAAGATGTTAAATTTTTTTTTGCTATACAATAAACACAATTTAATATGCAGTTTTAATCTGTGTAACTTCTTTGGTGAAATGTGTGTTCAGGTTTTTTGCCTATTTTATACTTAGGCTGTTTGTTTTATTGTTGAGTTTTAAAAGCTTTTTGTATATTTTGGACAATGGTTTTTTATCAGATATACATTTTGTACGTTTTTTATCTGCACTGTCTTAGTCTATTTGACATTGTCTTTTGCATAAAAAATTTTGTAATTTTAACAGATCTCAGGGTATCAATTCATTCCTTAATGAATCGTGTGTATAATGTTGAATATAAAATGTCATCAACATACCCAGTGTCATCTAGGTCTTCTCCTATGTTTTCACCTAGGAATTTTATATTTTACATTTAGGTTTGCTGTGATCTGAATGTATGTGTCCCTACAAAATTCATCTGTTCAAGTCTTAACCCCAACATGATGACATTAGGAAGTGGGGCTACTGGGAGGTGACTAGGACATGAGAATGAATGCCTCAGGAACTGGAGTAGTACCCTTACAAATGAAATGAGACCATTCTGTCAGGTGAACGTGTATATTATGCCAAACATTGAATCTATCAATACCATGATCTTTGACTTCCCAAACTTTAGAACAGTGACAAATAAATTTCTGTTGTTTATAAGCCACCCACTCCATGGTAGTTTGTTGTAGCTGTTTAAATTGATTAAGATAAAATTTATGTTCCATTTTGAGCTAATTATGATGAGTAGAAGGTGTACATCAAGGTTCACTTATTTTGCATGTAGTGGTCCAGTTGTTCCAGCATCATTTATTTGAAAGAATATCTTTGTTCCATTGTTACATTTGCTCTTTTTTTTTTTTTTTGACGCAGTCTCACTATGTAGTCCAGGTTGGCCTTGAACTCACCATGTAGCCCAGGCTGGCCTCAAACTGACAGCAATCTTCCTGCTTCAGCCTCCCCAAGTTCTGGGATTAGAGGTGTTTACCACTATATATCCATTGACTATTTTTTGTGCGTCCATTTCTTTTTATTACTGTTCATTCTTTATTGGTTATACAGACTAATGGGTTTCATTTGGCAGAGTTTTATATGCACACGACCTACTTTGACCATATTCATCCCCTATATGTGGTTCTATTTTTAAGTTCTCTATTTTGTTCCATTGATCATGTTGCCCGCTCTATTGCCAATACTACATTGCTTTGATTATTTTAGCTTTGTATTAAGTTTTGAACCAGGTATCGGTCTTCCCATTTTGTTCTTCTCTTTTACTATTTAATTGGTCATTCTAGATCATTTGCCTCTCAATATAAATTTTATAGCCATTTGTTTTCCACAAATAACATGCTGGGATTTTGACAGGGATTCTATTGACTCTCTAGTTTAAATATAGTGACATTTTGACAATACTGTGTTGAGTATTATCCATGAACATGGAATATATTTCATTTATATATTTGATTCTTTGATTTCTTTTATTAGAGTTTTATGGTTTTCTAAGATAGAATTCATGCATATTTTATTAGATTGATCCTTAAGAATTGAATTTTACAAATATAAATGGTAACATACTTTAACCTCAGATTCCACTTGTTTATTGCCAGTATTAAGTGACTGGCTTTTATATATTAATATTTTATCCTACAGCCTTATTATATTAGTTGTGGGTGATTTTTTTTTTGGTTTTTTTTTTTATCTTTCTTCATAGATCACTGTTATGATTTGAATCATAAATATCCACCAAAGATTTCTGTGTTGAAGGCTTGGACTCTAGCTGATGACAGTGTTGGGATGTGGGGGAACCTTGGGGAGGTAGGTTCTAGTGGAAATAGATTAGCTCACTGGGGGCATGCCTTTGAAGGAGACACTGGGACCCCAGCTCCTTTTCCCTGTCTCTCTCCCTTCTTTCTGTCCACCGTGAGGACATTTCTGCTGCCATGATGCACTGTCTCAACACATGCCAAAAGTGATAGGGCCAAATGACCGTGGACTGACACATCTGAAATCAGAAGCCAAAGTCAATCTTTCCTGTCTTGAAGTTGTGACAGTTAATCTTGATTGTCAGCTTGACTGGATTGAGAGACTATTAGAAATGTAATTTCCAATTATGAGGCAACTAGCCTCATTGTTGGGTTAGCCCTGGATCAGTTTATAGCTCGGTTATTTGGAGGTGGAGCTTGGTTGGAAGAAGTGAGTCATGGGTGCATGACCTTAGGAACCACATCTGACCCTTTGTGCCTTCCTCTCTGGCTCTTCCTCTGCTCTCTGCTTCCCCAATCCTATGAGTTGAATAACTTTTCTTTACCAGGCCCTTCTTCCATGATATCTCCAACTTGAACTCAGCTGGCCATGTACTGAAATTTCAGAAACCATGAGCCCAAGTAAGTTGTGGGTGTCATGTATTTTGAACGAGCAACAGAAAACTGACCAATACAGTTGCTTATCTCAGGTGTTTTGTTCCAGCAACAGAAAGCTGACTAACATAGCAATCATAGCATGTATAAATAAAGCTAGTTTGACTTTTCCTTCTTAATTTATGTACCATTTCTTCTGTTTTCTTATTGAATTAGCTAGGACTCCCAGTATGATGTTGAAGGAGCTGCAATGATGCAATTGGTTAGTGTACAGTACTTATGTAATGTGTTGGAAATCAGTGATAAACATCCTTGCCTTGTTTCTGATCCTGCTGGGAAAGGTTTGAATTTCTTATTATTACCTATATTAGATAAAGGAGTTTTGCAGATGTTCTCTGCCACACTGAGGAAATTTCCCATTATTCCAAGTTTCCTCAAAGTTTTTATTATAAATGGAAGTTGGATTTTGTCAGATGGTTTTTCTGCATCTATTGATAGAAATTGATTTGAAAATCATTAATATGATTTTCATTCTTTAACCTATAATGTGATGGGTTACAGGAATTGATTTTCAAATGCTGAACCACCATTACATACCTAGGATAAAGCCCACTTGGTCATTGACCTACAATGATCTTATAACGTCTTTGTCTAATAGGATAATGTTGACCTCGTAAATGAGTTAGAAAATATTTCCTCTGTTTCTAACTTCTGAAAGAGACTGTAGAAAGTTGATAAAGTTTTTATTAAATGTTTGCTAGAATTCACCAATGAACCTGTCTGGGCCTGGTGCTTTCTGTTTTAGAAAATTATTAATTTTTAATGTAATTTCTTTAACACTCAGATTATCTATTTTTTCTTGTATGATTTTTGATAGGCTATGTTATCAAATTCATGACCACAGAGTACTTGTAAGAGTACTTACAATTCATCTAGGTTATCAAGTTCATGAGCACAGAGGACTTAATGTTTCTTTATTATCCTTTTCATATCCATGGACATCTCTAGTGATGTTTCCTCTTGAGTTCCAAATACTAGTAATTCATTTGTGTCTTCTCCCCTTTGACGTAAGTTAGCGTGGCTGGAGGCTTATTCATTTTATTTATCTTTTCAAAGAATCAGCAATTAGTTTTGTTGATTTTTCTCTATTGATTTCCTGCTTTCAGTTTCCTTGACATCTATTCTAATTATTATTTATTTTCTTCTGCTTACTCTGCATATGAAAGTTGCTCTTTTTTTCTGGTTCCTTAGTGTAGAAACTTAGATTATTGATTGTAAGGTTTTTTTAATATATAATTCAGTGTTATGATTTTGATGTTATATTTTCATTTTCATTTAGCTTCAAAGATTTTAAATTTCTCTTGAGATTTATTTGATTCATATATTATTTAGAAGTGTATTGTTTAATATCCACATATTTGGGATTTTTCTAGATACTTTTTCTGTTATTTTTAGTTTGTTTATCTCTAGTTCTACTGTGGTCTATTAGGAGAGACTATGTGATTACTATTCTTTAAAATTTGTTAAGATATATTTTATGGCCCAAAATGTGATCTGTTTTAGTAAACTCTGAATATGATTTTGAGAAAAATATGTAGTCCATTGTTGGATAAAGTAGCATAGAGATGTGATTTATGTCCTGTTGATGATTGGTTCTATTGAGTCCAGTTATGTCCTTACTGATTTTCTATCTGTTAGTTCTCCCATCCTAGAAGAACCATGTTACAGTCCCCAAAGTAGTGGATTTATCTATGCTACTTGTGTTCTGTCAGTTTTTGTCTCACATAATTTGATGACCTAATGATAGGCAGGTAACGTTAAAGATTATTATGCTTTTTTGAACTATTGTTTGCTTTATCATTTTGTAATGCCTCTCTTTATACCTAATAAATTACTTAAAATGCTCTGTCTAAATTTAACATAGCTACCCTTGCAATTTTGTTTTTGTTGTTTTATTTTTTGGCACTGGAGACTTAACCCAGGGCCTTCAGAAAGATTACTTCTCTAGGCCATTTTTATTTTTATTTTCAGATAGGGTCTCACCAAGTTTCCAGGCTGGCCTTAAACTTGCAATCCTCCTACATCAGCCTCCCAAGTCACTGAAGTTATAGGTATGTCCCACCGGCCCAGAATTTGCTTTCTTTTGATTAGTATTAGCATGGTATATCTTTCTATTTGTTCTTACATACACTCACACACACACACATACACACGCTCACATGACTCTATTTTAAATGGGTCTCCTAAAGACAACATTTCATCAAATCTTATTTTTCAATCCACTATGACAAAATCTATCTTTTAGTTGATGCATTAATACCTTTGATATTTTTTCTTTTTTGAAGCAGGGCCTCACTCTGTAGTCCAGGCTAGCTGCAAACTCACAGCAACCTTCTTGCCTCAGCCTCCTGAGTAATGGGATTACAGGCACGTACCATCACACCAAGCTCTAGACCACTGATCTTTAAAGTGATTATTGTTTTAGTTGAATTAATATCTGTCATACTTGATTGTATATTGTACTTGTTGCCCTTATTCTTTGTTCTTATTTTTCTGCCTTTATGGTTTTTTCTTTTGTATTTTTCATAGTTTTTGCCTTTATGGCTTTAATTGAATATGTTCTATGATTCCATTTCTCTCCTTTCTTAGAATACCAATGTTACTTCTTTTATTTTTTCTACTTTTTTTAGTGTTTACCCTAGAGTTTGTAATATATGTTTACAACTAAATTGGGTTCACATTCAATTAATGCTATGCCACATCATAGGTAGCATGAGAACCTTATGACAAATTACTCCTCATTCCTCCCTGCTGTCACTGTGTCCCAGGTATGTGCCACTGCCATTTAATTCATTTACACATAAGCCTATGTAAAGCATGTAAATACACATTTACATTCATAATCAAATACAGTATTGCTGTTATTATTTATAACAAAGTACTACATTATATATATTAAAATGAGAACAAAAGTTTTTATTTAATCTATTTATCCCCCTAGAGCTGTTTCTTTATGTAGATTCAAGTTTCTGACATACATCATTTTCCTTATCTTTGAAGAATTTCTTTTAGCATTTCTAAGGCAGGTCTCCAGCAACAAAATTTTCAATTTTTGTCTACAAAAGTATTTTTCCTTCATTTTTGAAGGGTAATTTTATCAGGTACATAATCTCGTTGGTAGTTTGGGGGTTTGTGGCTTCCTTTTGTTTGTTTGTTTTCTGCATCTTAAATATTTCACTCTTCTTAGTTGCATAGTTTTGAGGTAAAGCGACAAAATCTTTGGCTATGTTTCCCTACGGGGAAGGTACTTATTTCCTCTGGATTCTTTCAAGATTTTTTTCTTACATTTGATTTTCAGAAGTTTTAATATGATAAGACTACATGGAATTTGTGGTAGGTATTTGTCCTGCTTGATGTTCTCTGAGTTTCCTGGATCTATAGTTTCATGTCCCAAACTAATTTGGAGAAATTCTTATTACTGCTTCAAATATTGCTTCAGTTCTTCTCATTTTCTTCTTTTGGTATTCCATTCCATCATATGTACTTTTGTAGTTGTTCCACAATTCTTGAGTATTCTAGTTTTTTATCCTCTAGCTCAGAAATTCCTGTGTTGAGTCCAGTCTACTAATGAGCCTGTCAAAGGCATTTTCCATTTCTGATATTATCTCTAGCATATTTTTCTTATTCTTTCTTACCATTTTCATCTCTCTGCTTCTATTTTTCACCTGTTCTTGAGTGTTGTCTTCTACATGAGAACCCTTACCACATCATTCCTATGGTTTAATTTCCATTCTGATAATTCCCTGATCCTTCCACTTTCTATTTTTTTTTTAAAGACAACAGAATGGAGGCATATAAACCAGAATAACACAAAAACAATACAGGCAATACAAAATTACAGAGAAGATAGCAGGGAATTAGCACTGGATGCTGTAGTACATAATGTTATCTTCACGTTAGTTAACACAAAAACAATAAAGGAAAAACTCAATTATAGAGAAGATAGTAGGGTATTAACACTGCATGCTGTATTACATGATGTTATCTTCACTGTTGTTGCTCAGTTATACAGATGATGGCTTGCTCGATTAATCAGTTTTCTCCACCCTCATCCCTGTTGTTCTACCACCCAGTCATGTTCCCTATGATAATAACTGTACTTTTGGGTTTATTTACTCCCTCAGGCTCTCACTTTGTGGAGAGACATGGCTGCTTCAAATTATGCTGTAACAAATATGGGTGTACACAAATTGCTATGGCAGGAGGTGGCAAAGCACACATGTTCAAAGACTGTAGATAGGCAGGGAACCGGGTTCACTATGGTCAAGCCCCCGTTGACAAGCCCTCAAGGCCATAGGGGGTCTGGTCAAGTCGGCGGGATTACCCAGCAAACCGTCAGGCTTCGCCTCAATATAGCATGTCCAGGGGCCGGATCGACCTCAGGGTCACCTCCAGTGGACTACTGGACTCCACTCAGTCAACACACTGCCGGGGCCCGGTCCAGTCCACGGGGTCACCCCCAGCAGACTGCCCTTCTACTTTCTGTTTCTGATGCTTGTTCAGTTTCTTCAAGCTATGACATTGTCTTTTTAGTGTGCTGTGCATATATTATTTTGTAGAAATTCTTGCAGGATGATCTAAATGAGAGAAATTATAGCAAATAGGCCTTTGGCAAGAAAGAGGTAAGCTTTGGGAGATACAAATCATTCTATAGTTGTAAGATTTGTTCTGTCTTTCAGTAACTCTGTGCCCTTGAATTTGAGTTTCACTAGTGTTTCTTAGTTTTTCTTCCACCTTCGGAGTTAGGATGGCTAGAGGCAGCAGTTGTTGGTTATTTCCCTCTCTGCGGGTAAATTGGGCTTGGAAACCCCTCAGGTTAAGCCCTTATGGTATATAAATATATACTTGCTCTTTGTCCATTCTTCCTCAGAGAGACCTCCTAAAACAATTGGAATTTACTGAATTATAGGAGTGTCTTTTCTAAAATTCATAATGAGCACTTTAAAATTGAGTTTATGCTAAGGAGGTGACATAAAGTGGGACCCCTAAATGGCCTTGGAAGGGGTTGGTGACAAGAAAGACCAAGTCATCAGAGAGTTGGAAATTCCAGCCTGACCCACTGTTACAGTTTGCACCTAGATGTTCCCCCAAAGCCTCATGTTCTTATAGGTGAGGCTGTGGGGAGGTGATTAAATTATGGGGGTGAAGTCCTCACCAGTGGATTATTCCACTGATGACTTTATAGCTGGGTGAGATGTTGGGAGGTAAAACCTGGTGGGAAGAGGTGGGTCCCTGGGGCCAAAACCTAGAAGGTTCTATTGCTCTTCATACTCCTTTGGTTCTCATTTCCCTCCATTCTCTATTGATCTCTCTCCCTATCTGCTTCCTGATGCAATGCCATGAGCTCTTTCTCCTCTGTGATGCCCCTGTCCCATGCTGCCCTGCCTTGGAGCCAGCCAAGTATGGCTGAAACCTCTACACACTATGAGCCAAAATAAACCTTTCCTCTTTAGAGCTGTGGGTGTCAGGTATTGTGTCTTGGCAGCAAGAAAATGACTAGGACACTATGGCTTTCCACTAGTAATTTCTTAGGCTTAAATCTGAGAGGCACTGTGGGGCGGTGGGACACATCCTGGCTTAAGAACATGGACAAAGTGTTTGAGTACTGATTCTGTAACAATCTAACTGCGATTACTGACTTGTGCGTCTTTTACTTATACGAGGATCATGATTTATTTCTCTTCCTCTGTCTACCACCAACCACACAGCTAGCACTCAGCTACTGTTTACTTAATGAAACTTGAATTAATTCCCAATTTTAAATCCACAATCTTGGGCCTGGGGATATAGCTCAGTTGAATAAGCCCTTGCCTGGCAAGTGCAAGGTCCTGAGTTCGATCCCCGGTACCACAAAAAAAAGAAAAATTAAATCCACAATCTTTCTGAACTTCATATTTTCCACTTGTAAAATCAACTGATTATTCTCCAACATAATTTCCAGCCTTAACGCTCTGTAATTATAGGACCTGTGTATCCAACAGAAGATTGTCACCAACTTCCCAAGCATTCGCTCTTGTTTGGGCCATTGAGAAATAGCATTGCATTGTTTGCTTTATTACAAGTGTCTTCTTTACCCCTGAGTCATTCTTCCTGAAAACAATTTTGAAGAGCCTGAAGTATTTCTGTATATTTAATGAAGAACAACTTTAAGAACTGTCCATTCCATATTTACTTTTGATATTCATGTAGAATTCTCTACTACAAGAGGGCTGAGATATTTTATGTAGCTTTTTAAGGGCATCGTCTATCTCAAGGCATTTGGTACCTATTTAGTTATACTGAATTGTATATAAGTCAACACATTTGTTGGGCAGATAACATGAGTTCAGAATGACTGAGATAATGGACTGATGGGCTACCTGTTAATTAAAGCCATTGGGGAGCCCAGGACATCTGTCCATCTATAACAATACTATGGCTCTTATTTATCCCTTTAAGGTAGACACAGTCTTTGCTTGGAAAATGATAGAAACATATGAGCTAGAGTAATGGTATCAACTTGAAAACAGTTAGAAAGGGAAAGGTCTGAGGTTCACTGTGAGGGGCCTCAGTGGCTGCCTGAAATGGGTATAATGGAGAAGAGATATAATTAGGTAGGACTCTCAGTTCTTCTCATTTTACCTTCACCTATTTCAACCAAGAGTAAACCTGCTTTTGTTCACTTTCTATGCTGATATTCTAAATAACTTTAAAAAATGTTCCATTTCTAAAAAAAATTTGGCTTATCAGTCTAGTACAACTCATTTATAGATAGAGAGGTTTAAGAGATTAAATAATTTGCTCTTGAAAGAAGTCACTGAGAGATCTCTCAGACTGGCTCCTAACTATCAAAAATAAGATTTTCAGGAAGATTTGTAAGTAGAGCTGAAGGTATATATATATATATATATATATATATATATATATATATATCAGAAATCATGTAGTAACAGAATGCTGAATTTTTTAAGTTTACAAAACCCTAGTACATGCATATCATTTTTATCTTTACAACACATTGGTAGGACAGGCAGTGCAGGTATTATTAATTCCAATTTATAATGAAGGAATTGACTCTGGGCAAGACCAAGTGGCAGATGCAAGGCTACAGCTGTTACAGCCTAGACCAGAACTCTAGTCTTCTGACCTTGTGCCCGGAACATTTTGTATTACAACACACTGCAGACTGAAGACATGACAAATAAATGTGTCAACATATCTTGAAGACACGAGTTTATAGTGGGTAGAAGATTCACACATTCTGGCACCCCAGGATATGATTTGGCAACTGTGTACATTTCCCCAAAGTCATGCTATGCTGCCATTACTCAGAGTCTGAATCATGTACATTGTTCCCATTGGAGGAATATTTAAGCATACTTTTCTATGTGTTACTTTAGCAACATCAATTATTTGCTAATTGTGGAGACAAAATTGTCTTATTAGATCATAAAAAGAAACCTGCCTTTTGGTTTGGTTAGACTTTTGTTCCTCCTGGTTAAAAGAATTTATTTTGCACTGCTTATAAGAATTTATTTAGCTAAAACATTTAATGTGTAAGAGAGTTTGAGGATAAATTTTGTCCTTTCTTTTTTTGTTCATTTTGTCTTACAGCCCAATTTTTCTTTCATTTTCTTCTCTCACCCTCAACTCTTGTCTACCTAAAGAATAATTATTCATTATTGGAAATGTAAAATATATTTTCAAGAGTAAAAATCAAACATAAAAATGTATAATCTTACAAAATAGTATCCAATATGTAATAGCAGGTTGAAATATTTTAGAGATTAGAGTGTGAAAATGAGGAAACATTTGAAAAGAAAAAGTAGGCTTTCTGAGGGAATAGCTGGATGGTACTTTTTGATATGATGCATAAACCAATTTAAAGTCTGAGGCTGGAAGTCACATTTGACTTGCTGGTCTTTCTTGGTGCGCTAAGAAAATGCATGAGGCTCCATAAAGGTATGCAATTAATAAACTGTGTAAACAAATCATTTACACTAATTTCACAGAACAAAATCCAGAATTTCTAACTAGATCATCAAGGGAGAATATAAGATGTTGTTAGAGAAATTGCTAGTGTGTGGGTAAACTAGGATTAACTGACAAGTCTTTGAAGAAGCTGTCTATATGTGTTTAGTTTCTTTAGAACAGGTGGAATTAGGATATTTGGGGTGAGTGGAAAAAGGAGGTGATCATGGAGATGAGTTCAAATCCTTCTCTTTGCCTTGCCCAAGAGAAAAATACTGTACGAAAATACTATTGGATTTACTTCTTGGAATTGGATACAAATGAGAAAACAGAAAACTATAAATAATCATTCATTAAACAAGATACAAATTCATGTCTCTGTCACATAAACAGTGTTTGGAAATAAGCAGTACAGTCTTGGTATAAAGGTTCTGCAATCAAGGATACACACTCTGCTGTTGCTTTGCCACCCTCAATACATGGTTCTACCTAACATTCCAGAGTCACTGCAGCTACTTCAGCCATCAGCTGAAGCCCAGCTCAGTAATTCAGCAGGATGGAGCTCTTTCCACTCCAAATGAGGAAGACAGAGATGAAGAAAGTTGAACGAACTCCCTTAAAGAAGTCTTCTAGGATAATTTTGCTACAATGTCATTAATTAGAATGTAACCCCATAGCTACCTACTTATATATGCAACTGTAAAGGAACTTCTTTCCCTTCCTTTTTTTCTTTTTGAGCGGCTATATGGATAGCCAAAATCAAGGTCTCATTGTTAAGGAAGATTGGGGGAGTGGATATCCAAATAGTATCTGACAGCCTTTTTCCGTTACCACTTTGGTCAGTTGCACGAGTTCACTTGAAACTCCCTCCCCTTTCCCCAATCTAAACTCAAATGTAAATAAATAACTGTTATTTCTGGTCCAGTGGAAAAAAGGTGAACTTGGATCAATTTTTTCTCCATAAAACTGGCAAATGCATTTTAAACATGTTATGACATGTAGTTCGTTCCTTGTGGAACTGAAGAACTGAAACTTAGAATAAAGCTCTATGGCGTCTCCACTATTTTGCTAATATATAAACCTAAATGTAAACATTACTTAGGATGACAGATGGCCCAAATAACCATATTCCAAACTGGTATGAATCTGGGTGTACCATGAGTATTTTTGATGAAAAAAGTATTGCCCAATCATTTCAAATCTAAACAAGGAAACATCTCTAAATACCCTGTAATTTGTTATCTAACTGGGACCGTAAGATTAATAGTGGAAGCCAGAAACATATGAATTAATTTGAGTCTTCAGAGAAATTCATGAGAGAGTCAAGGTCTCTAAGCTATGGTTCAAAATCTTGAAGAACAAGAGGCATACATATGACTGAACTTAAAAAATTGTTACTATCTTATAAAATTTGGCAAAGGAGAGGAAGTACCAAAGATGTCTCCGTGAATCTATTTTATAGCATCAATTCACAAAATATGTTTGTTCATTGACTTCAGATTAATCATTATTGGTTGGACAAATATTGATTATCTACTGTGTTCCAGGCATTGTGTGAAGAGATGAATCAAACTGTCTCTGTCCTCAAGGGGCTCCATTTGGTGATTACAATTTACTGATAATTTTCACCCTAACAAAGAACAGTACCATTGTACTCTGTGATCTCAGAACTAGAAATCTGTGATTAGCAGACATGATTGGTCTACCGAGAACAAAGTGAAAAGATTATAGGCTTAGAAGTCAGAAGCTTCTATTCAAAGCTCAGCTCTGTCACTATCTGTGCCTTTGAACAGATTACTTAACCTTTCTTAATTTCAGTTTCTTCCTCTGGAAATTGAGAGTAATGCCTACCTCTTAGGGCTGTTCTAAGGATTAAATGAGATAATGTAAATACTGTATTTGCCACATAATGGAAGTATTTAAAAGATGATTGTAATTATTATAATTACTACTAATTATTGTGTTATTTACAAGAGTGGATTAGGTTTAAGACAGTGCTTGGCAAATGTATGTAAAAGTAACACATGTACAATGCTAGCTATGACCCATTTACTTTGTTAGACAGGTGGTTTTAAGCCTTGCCACTAGCCTTGAAGGTTATACATACAGAGATTGAGGCAAAAATTAGGCGAAGTAACTTGCCCAAAGTTACACAACTAAATAGCAAGGATGAGATATAAACCCAAGTACTATTTTCCAGAGTCTATACTCTTCCTAATACACTGTATCAGTACAAGTAACTTCATTTTTAATCTATGAATCATATATAATAATATAAAGGGATTTTTGACTTTCAGTGACAAGCTTTTGAGGCAGGAGCACGTCCCTGCCATCTGAGCAAGGATACCCAGCTCTAGCCCTGTATATCACAACACAAAACACAAATTTACCAAGTCACAAATGGGCATCCCTGGTTCTTGAGCTCTGGCTCTCAGCGTTGACGTAGTCCTGTATGTTCTGTAGCATCCACTGTTGTGCTTGCTTCAGGGCATTCAGGACCCAGGGAAAACTTCTTTGCCTCTCAGGTCCTATGTCCCTAAATGAAAGGAAACTGTGTCTAAATACTGGGAAGCCCTGTGGACTGTCCCACTGCCAAACTTATAGTGAACACCAGCAATTTGGGTAGATTTGAATAACAGAAGTGTCTAAATAAGGAAAAGGCTTTTTCAGATCCTGCCTTTCAGCATGAGTGCAAAAGAGTTTTGCATAAGGCAGTATCATTTTCCAGTATACACAGCATCCATTTCAATTCATGTTTCCAGAGAGTAGCTCTTAATTGGTAATATTTTATTGAATATGGTGGCTGAGGAACATTTTGTAACATAAAGTAATCCATATTTTCTTCAATGTGTGAATATATAGGCAGTATATAGCATGGATGAAGTATGACATCAATTCTTTACTTTGATCACTGAATGAGCAGCAAATGTAAGAACTGCGAATAATTTTATTTTTTATTAAAATACTTTATGCAAATAAACAAAAATTTTCTTTCTATCATTTTGATTTTAAAACTTGATATTCAATAATCATTTCACCTTTTTAATTTCAAAAGAGATAATTTGGAATACTCTTTAAGAATAACTTTCAAGCAAAAAATTTTAATTTTTTACTTTTTTACATTTAATTTACTTTTTTGATGGAAAATATATTTGAGTACTTTGAACACATTACATTTTGTGTTTTAATCTTTTAAAACATTGGGAATGAATACAATATAGGGCAGAGATCAAATGGAAATGGAAAATATGAAAGAAATTCAGAAAATAAAAAGCTCAAGGTAGAAGGGAAGACACTTCTTTCTACAAGTTCGGTGGTTTGATGTATGACTTTAAAATATTTAGACATATGAGGTGTGGGCCTGTATGGATTGTCTGGTTCACCATCATATGTTAGGGTTGGGCTTTTCAGGTGCAGTTTGTGCATAAATTATGAACCCATCATAATCTACTGATGAAGGTAGAGTTGTCATGATCCAACTACCTTCCCAAAGTGCCACTTTCAAACTCTGAGGCCTCGGGCACCAAATCCTCTGAACACGTGACCCTTGGGGGACTGCTTTAAATTCAAACGATAACAAAGCCCATGTGGGAGATCTCTGTACTGTGCTCTGAAATAAGGAATGGTTTCTAAGACAAATGATCTTCAAGGAAGAAAAAAGAAAAGTATATTAAAAATGTTTCCATTAATTTAGCCAATCAATAAATGCATAATAATATTCAGGTAATGTGTCCCAGCAGATAATGTCCAGTATAAGTAAAAGATGTGATCCTGCAGCAGGAACTTTACAATCTAATTTATCTAACTGAATATATAAGCAGTGCACACTGGAAACAGAGAATAGATACTAAAAGAATTCTGAGCAAGTGTTTTCAAGGACCGAAGCAGAGAATGACTGGTGTGGTCTTGGATCATCCCACAAAGAGAGCTTTACAGAGCAATACTGCATGAGACCAACAGTGTCCTTGGAATAGAGTTGGGAAGGGCCGTGCAGGTCTATGAGAAACACATGAACCGTAAACTATATTTTAAAACAAACAAAATGTCCATCTCTCTGTTTCTTTTCTTCCACATAGTAGTGCCATAAATGTTCTAGTATTATTTAGTCGTTTTTTAATCAGTGAAGGAACTGTGACTTGGTGTGTGTGTGTGTGTGTGTGTGTGTGTGTGTCTAGAAGGGAGAGAAGGAGGGAAGTTAAACAACTAAATAGCAAAGAGCGGGCTGAAAAGATATGTCCACATCCTACAGTCTGTAAATGTGACTTTTGGAAAAGACTTTAGAGGCGTTATTAAATGAAGGATAAAGGCCTAGAGGTATCGTCCAGTGGTATAGTGCCTATAATGCAGAAGGGTTTCGGTTCAAGCCCTGTCATAACAGAAATAAAAACGTTAAAGTTATGGATCTAGACATGAGATTATCCTCGATCATCCAGGTAGAGAAGACCATGTGAAAACAGAGGCAGGGAATGGAGTTATGCAGCCGCAAGCCAAGGTGTACCTTATAGTTCTTTACTCTTTTTTTTTTTAAAGCTCTACAATAGCAATTTATTATCCCCCAAACTTAGTGGCTTAACATAACCATATATCACGTACTTTGTGTAGGCCAGGAATTTGGGAACAGCTTAGCGGGGTGGCTCTGGTCCCTCATGAGGTTGCAATCAGGATGTTGTCAGGGCTTCTGCAAGGTCGACTATGGTGTTGGACAATAAGCTTCCAGGACAGCTCATGCACAAGGCTGGCAAGTCAGAGCAGGATCTTGGCAGGAGGCCTGCATTCTTTGCTGCGTGGCCCTTTCCAGAAGCTTTCTGAGTATTCTCATAACATGGTGGTTGATTTCTGACAGAGTGAACAAGCCAAGAATGAGCAAAGTGGAAGCTGCAGTATTGTTTATGGCCTTCGCCTCTGAAGTCACATAACACCAGTTCCTCCCTCTCCCATATGTCTACAGAGGCAGAAATACTAGGAGGTGAACCACTAAGGTCCATCTTGGAGACTGGCTAGGACAGGTCTTGAATTTTTCTGGATATTTTTGGAGTCAGACTATTTTCCACACAGTTAGCAAAACCATCTATATGTGGAGTTATTATAGCAAACAATATAAAATGTTCATTGGAATAATGAACTTATATATTATTCAAATATTCAGTTTGGTTTAGTTCCATACTTTAGGTTGAATCATGTGAAATATGCTATTTTTGTCATTGAAAAACATTATCTGCTATCAGCAATTTCATGTTCTCAACCTACTACTTACTAAGGTGGGACTGTGAGCTAAGATATCTTAGATAAATATTTAGGAATCTATACCTAATTTGTTTTTATCTTTTTGAGATGAGGCCTCGCTATGCAGTTCAGGTTGACCTTGGACTCACTATGTAGCCCAGGCTAGTCTCAAACTTGCAATGATCCTCCTGCCTCAGCCTCCTGAGTGCTGGGATTACAGACATGCGCCACCACGCCCAGCCTAAAAATTTACTTTTAAAATATTAGTTATGCAGAATTTTAAATGAACCAGAATAAACTATTCTTCAATCACTCTGGTCATTTTAAAGGTTACTACAGTTTGGGTATACCTTTAAAGTTTTGAGTCTCTGAGCCAAAGGCTATGTGGCAGAAGTTCTGAGAGGGCGATGTATCCATGTAAGTTGATGAAGGTGTGACCGTAACATGGCTGTGACCAGCTTTTCTCAGGTATACATGTATGAATTAGACTAGATGTTGTTCTGTGCTAAAAACCTTTTACCATGTCTTTACATGTTGTGTATGAGCTATACCAGTTCCTTTATCAGACTCACACGTGCTCTGGTTTCTCGTCAGATTGTGTAAGTCTTTTGCTGGTGTCAAACGCACAGAAAGAAAATTTGAGAATCTAATCAAGTTCTAACAAAGTGTCTTCAACAAAATATGTTTATTAAATAACATAGTATTAATAGTTAAACTTAGGGTCTGTAGTATTTATTAGTGCTCCAGACTGTCTTCCTTCCTGCTTGGCTCTCTGGAAAGCATAGGCTGGCTTCACATTAATTTGACTTGCTATATTTGACAACGTTTTTTGGGTTCACATATTTTTTCTTGTGCCAAGTCTTGCATTTTTCATTTCCCACAGAATCAGGACAAACTGTACATCTCTTGCTGTGTCCAGTGAAGATCTGGCTAAATGTCAACTATGTTAATTGGTATAGAGAAAACAGCAGGCCTATTTTTATCTGACTATAAAAGCCCTACAAACATTCTCTAAAGTAAAGCCATGTCAGTGCAAAGTGGCTTCAGTATAATACGAAGTCTGGCAGATGTGCTCCTCTTGCCTTTACTATAGCATGTAAAACGTAGTATTTCCTGAAATCTTCCAGCCTCTGAAATTTTAATCCTGCTTCTGAAAGGTTAGGATTTGATACTCAATTTTTCTCTAGTCAACCAGAATAAAATATCTTTGTTTTAAAGTGATACTATTTAAACAAATGATTTATTGACCAATCTGTAGCACTCTACTTAAAAGGTAGTTTGAAATGTTTTATTCCACTGTTAAAATGTCTACAACTTAAAAATTGTCCCAGAATGAGCAGATTACATAATATAATTGGTTTAGTTAATTGGGGTGTGGGAGGTGTAGGCGTGAAAGGTAATGAACTTTGATAAGTTTATATGAGCAATAACAAGGTAGCAGGAAAAACTTAATTTTATCAGAAAGCGACTGTCTTTTCAGTGGTTATTCAAAAATTGTATGCTGTCTCTTTAATGGTGGAATTCCCCAGGACTGTATTTACCTGGCTCCCAGATTACCTTCACACCTTCTGTGATTTCACGAACATCTGCATATGCATATTGTTTGGATCTGTATCTCCAATTTACATTTATATTCCTTGGTATTTTAGGCAGCTCCATTTGAATGTCTCATGAGCAACTCAAAATCTATGTATGGGACTTGTAATTTCAATTCCAGCATAAAAGTTGCTTAAGAATCACCACCTCAGCAGGGCATGGTGGTGCACACCTATAATCCCAGTACCCTAGGAGGCTGAAACAGGAGGATCTCACATTCCAGTTGAGCAGGGGCAACTTAGCAATATAGCAAGTCCCTGTCTCAAAAGTATAAAAACATAAAAATGAGGGTGAGACTTTAGCTCAGTGCAAAGACCCTGGGTTCAATCCTTAGGAATGCACACACACCAATCAACAAACACAAAACCCAGAAAACAAAATACAAAAAATCACCACTTCATCCTAACAAGTAAAAAGCTGGACAAAATCAAACCAAACCAAACCAAAACCACCACTCAGACCAGTCAAAAAAGTGAGGTCACAGGACAAACCACTGCCCCAAAATTGAAAAGGCAGAGACAGCAGAAACACAAAATCAGAATCTTCTAAAGGGGTGGACCTGGATACGGAGTGTCTTGAGATGGGAAGCATAGGTACTGATGCCCTATTGCACACAAAAATGAGTATGATTCATGATGAGATTTCAAAACAGTAAATAGTAGTAAGACTGATTTTTTTTTACCAATACAAAGACGTGATATACTTCTGAGGTGATAAATATACCAATTACCCTGATCAAATCATTATATATTTTGTTCTCCTACAAAAACGTCAACCATAAACATTACTATGTTTTACTATTGAGTATGACAGTTACTATGTGTCAATTAATCATTAAAATCATATATTTTAAAATCTCTATAGAAATCAGCACAACACAGAAAATAAAAACTGTATGCTATGGTGAATATGGTTTGTCCCCTCAAAACTCAGGCTGATGCTTAATCTCTCCACGCAGCAGTATTGGAGGGTAGGGCTTATTGAGAGACTTTTGGGTCCTGGGCTGGATCTCTTGTGAATGGATTATTTACTTTCATGTGAGTTCTCCTCTCATGAGACTGGATTAGTTACCTGGAGAGCAAGTTATTATAAGTCAAGGCTACAGTCAGTGTTCTGTCTCTTCTGCATGCACCTGCTTACACTTCTGTTTTCTGCCACAGGTAAACCAACACAAAGTCCTTGGCCAATGTGGTCACCCAATCTTGAACTTTTGTACCCCCAGAAATGTGAGCTAAATGAACTTCTATTCTTTGTAAACCAATAAGTCGCAGATATTCTGTAATAGCAACAGAAAATGGACTACATACTATAACTGGTGAATGCTGAAGATTCAGTGAGGATAGCTCTGAGAGACAGAAATTTCACAGGAATCCAGTGATAGTGAGAGCCACACAACTTTTGTGAGTGCTAGGTGCTCTACAAGGTAATCACAGTGAATACTAGAGGAAAATTCCCTCATGCTTCTTGCAGGAGAAGGAGAAGAGGAACTATTTCAAAATACCTCAGAGAATTCTGTTGTTAACAAACCCTATCTCCAGGAGAAACCATTTGATCAGAGTAGCGTTTTTCCCAACACTGACAGTTGATTTTCTTTTTTTTTTTTTTAATTTAAAAAAAATAAAAGTACAGAAACATATTGACAAACAGACACCAATTAGCATAAAAAATAGTACAATCACAACTAATCTATAGACAAGGTGATATGGTCTCAACAGTGGTTATTGCTTTATCCATTGATATCTTCGAAGTATAAATATATAAACCCATATACAGACATGCAAATTAGTCAGACAATTAATCCTCTCAACAACAGAAAAAACACAAAAACCAAAAATCCAAAGACAAAAAACAAAACAGGCAAACATCAACAACAGCAACAAAACAA
>PVLD010004967.1:41963-118483 GCA_004027595.1 Dinomys branickii
CTTCGAAGTGTGTGTTCAGGATAACACATACAGACATACAAGATTGATCAAATAACCCGTCATCGATTATTGCTTAGCATTAAGTGATATAATACAATAGTAGAACCATGTTAGCCCTCCTGCATATATGCATATTCATATATACATACATACATTTTTGTCTTTTTCTTTTCTACTTTCCTTCATCCCATCTGTTCTTCTGTTCTAAGACAGTTGATTTTCTAATTCTCTGGACACCAGCTGGGTGTCTAATAATTCAATTTAATTTTGACACCAACTACCTGGAGTGTCAGATGTCACAGGTTTAAGGACTCAACACAAGACTGTTCCCATTTGACATGCTAATCAGGCCACCCACACTTTTTGACTGGCTAATAATAATCTGGAGTTCCCCTATATGATGGCTTGTATCTAGGAGTCCCCCATGAGCATCACATGCTCCCAAGCAGGGCTTTTCGAAGGTGACTGGATCCTAGGGTACTATAGCTAACTTGCTGCTAGGTAAGATCTGGTTGGAAGAGATAGGATACTGGATCCATGACCTAGAAGAGCAAACACCTTCTTCGGTGTTTGCTTCCCTCTCTGCTTCTTGGCCTGCATAACATGAGCAGCTTCTTCTCCACTGTGTCCCTCTGCAGTGCTGCCTTGCCTTGGAGCCAATGGACTATGAATTCAAAAGGTGAGCCAAGATAAACCTCTCCCTGTTTAAGTTTTGGGTGTCATGAACTGCATCCCAGCAATGGGAAAGTAACTAAGCCATCATGACTCCCTTCTTAGATTCAAAAACTTTCTAGAAGGGCTCACAGAATGCAGGGATGTACTTTACATATATTTACTGATTTGTTATAATGGGTGTAAGTCATCACTTAGATGAAGAAGTATATAAGATAAAGTCTAGAAGGACTCTGAGTTCAGAAGTGTCTATCTCCCTGCAGTTGTGATACTCTACTCTCTCAGCACCTGAATATTTTCACCAATTTGGAAGCTCATTGAATTTAATTATTTATGTGTTTTCATAGAGCTCAGTCTCCAGGTTACTCATCTTCATCCCAGAGGATGTAGATGTTTTAGTTACTTTTTTCTCATTGCTGAGACAAAATATCTGACACCCACGGTTTAAAAAGGGGAAACACAGCTAAACACAGTTTATAGAAGTTTCAGTCCGTAATTGGCTGGCTCCAAGGCAGGGTGGTACATGGCACAGGGGCAGCCATTCATGGGGGCAGAAGGCAGCAGAAGCCACAAGGCAGGGGGAGAGAGAGAAGAGCCGAGCCTCTTTCTGTCCCTTATACGGTGTGAAGGCCACGGGCCCCAAGTCAGGTGTAGCACTCACACCCTTAATCCCAGCATTGGACCATGGGTCAGTCACAAACTGTAGAAGACCACCCCCATGACTGCATGAGGCTTTGGGGGACCCCTAGATATAAACCATAACACATGGTCAATATACCCAAAGGTACAGTAATGTCAGCAAAGTCTAAGGGTACACAGGTACTTACGTAAACTTCTTGAGGACCTATGAATAATACAACTTTTTTGAGACCAGTTGGTGCTATGTTGTCCAACCTGGGCTTAAACTCAATTCTCCTGCCTTAGCCTCCTATAAGTACCTGGTGATACAGGCATACATCACCACACTGGGCTTCTAGGACTCTATTCCTATAAGAAAGAAAGTTCTTATGAAGATTTTCCACCAATACCTAAAAAATCTTCTTAGAACACTAAGGAAGTCGTCAGTGGAAAATTTCTACAAAGAAAAGCATTCATAGCATGGTCTTTAACTGTTGAAGAAGTCACCCCAAGATCAAAGCCTTGAAAAATCCCAGTATCTACTAGCATTATCTACTTTCAAACTACCTATGTAGAAATTTTTTAAATTAGCTGCCTGATTTTTTTCTTTAGTACATAAAATACTGAAGAACTATATAAACATTCCAAAGATTTATACCATCATTTAGAAAGAATAAACAAACAAAAAGCCAAACAAAATGCTACAGCTATACCTATAAAAATTTCATTTCTTTGTCACTACCAAGATTCAAACATAAATTCTTTCTTATCAATTCCTACCTATTATATCCTTTCTAATCTATACTATATTTACAACTATAATGAAATAAAACCAGCACATGCAGTGGTACTTTAGTTCACAAACTTCATTTGTTCCACAATTCTGGAAAAGATAGCCACATTTGTTTTTGTGCAAGAAAAATGGCCTCAGTCATATCTGTCACCTGATGTTGAATTTGCAACCAAAACAAAAATTTTGCTAAACACTTTTGTTTGTGAACCAAATTATTCACAAACAAAAGTGTTTGTAAACTGATGTATCACTGTATATCTCATGAGAACAAGAGGGAACTAATGTTCCTACATTACCCCGACAGCAAAAGTGGACTGAGTTCAGGATGTATATCAACCAGCCTTCCCACCAGTGGTACAAAATACCTGATACTTGCAACTTAAAGGAAGAGAGGGTTATTACTGGCTCACGGTTTCAAAGATTGCAGTCCATGGTCAGTTAGCTGGTTCCATGGATATGGGTCTGTGATGAGGCAGTCATGGTGGAGCAAAGCTGCTCACTTCATGGAGACCAGGAAACAAAGAACAGGGGAAGAGGGCCAACAAGATATATGCCCTCCACAGGTGTGCCCCACTGACCCACCTCCTGCAGCAGGGCCCCCACCTAACACACTCACTCAGCCTGCACCTCAGGATCCACTCACCTCTCCAAACGTCTCTCAATCCAGTCATGTCTGCAATTGAGATTAACTGGCACAGGCTGCTTTACAAGGAATTCATCATTTATCCATTCATCTGTTGACTAAGATATAGTAACTGTTTTCTGTATGAATACTATGATACTAGGAGCCATGAAGAATACTAAAGACATAGAATAGAAAGTTTGAAGACATACCTACATCAGAACTATCCGGAGAACTTGTTTTTAAAACTGTGCGTTCCTAGGTCCTACTATAGGTACACTATATGGGTTATAGTTCTAGGTTGCTAACAACAGAAACCAATTTGGACTACGTTAGGAGAAGAAGGAATGCACTAGAAGGACATTAGAGGTTCAGTGAATTGACAGGAGATGGGGCCAAAAGAGTTTGGGGAACAACAAAAGTCATACTGCAGGAATGATGGATGTGGTCTGCATGCTGGCCCCGCTACCATCTTGCATTTGATCTTGTCATTATATCACTGCTGTAGACTGACAGTTCTGAAAAAGAGCCTCCAAATGATGGATGCCCAGTCCAGGCCTAGATGACTCTTCCTATAACTCTAGGGACAGTCCTCAAATGTGAGATTAGGGTAAAAACAAGAATGGAATTGAATGCTGATTGCTCAAAAGTTGCAAATGTGTGGTTACCTGGTGAAGCAGAATCTTTGAGGTTTAGGGTGGGGATTTTTCAAAGTTTTAAACACACTTCTAAGATTGGAATTCTAGAATCTGAGAAAAACTGATGTAAAGGGTATTATCTATACCCTAGAAGAGATTTAAATCAAAATGGAAAGCAGGATTAGCTCATTCATGAAAATAAAGAATAATTCTCAACTCCTGATCAAATGTGGTTTCTCTGTAGACACCGCCCCATCTCTACCTCTTTCTTGCTCCTGGCAGACATCCATTCAATCAAAAGTGAGCATCTTTATAAGAAGAGATATTAGGCTTAGGAAGTAAATTGGAATATAAATCTTCATTCACATTTTATGCATAAAAGCAGGTTTGGAAGACTGTAACCAAAACATTAACAATGAAAAAGAAAAAAGAATTCCAAGGAAATATAAGCAAATACATTTCAGTTATATAGAATATACACACAGTACAATTGAAAGTGACTAAATTTTAAACTTCAAACTCATATACTTTCTATATTTTCTAATTTTTCTACAGTGAGAATAATCTAATTCATTGTGAATACAGTTGATCATTATTAGTGACCATATTTAGATTTCACATGGCTTGTAGTTTCAGATCTTCCCAAAAAATACTACACATCAAAATTTGAAGTTATAAAAATTTTCACCAATATCATTTGTAGAATGTGAAGTGAAAATAAGTGCTCTCTAACAAGTCCTGTAGTGCAGTTAATTAAAGTGTATTTATTCATAAAAACCAACATTTATATAATTTTCTGGACACAATTTTGTCCTAGGCACTATGTTATAGGTAAAAAATTGAGAAAGGAGTAGCTAAGGAAAATAATATAATTTTAATAGGAAATAAAAAATAATGTGAAAGCCAGGTGTGGTGGCACATCCCTATAATCCCAGTGCTCTGGGAGGTTAATACAGGAGAATCACCAGTTTGATTCTAGACTAGACAACCTGGAAATTTAGCAAGACCCTGTCTCAAAATAAAAAATCTAAAAGGGCTAGTGATGTAGCTTAGTGTGAAGGCCCTGGGTTCAAACCCAGTAATACATAATAAATGAATGAATTTATAAAATATGAAAACATAAACAAACACATATGGCATTATCTAGATTCCAGAGAATGTTTAATATTTACCTTAACAACTCTAAAGCATGTTCATCTTAAACTTAATGGATGAGAGCAAGACAGTTTTTGTGTTGCATTGACATGAGATAGGCATAAAGCTAGAATAGAAGACTCATACTAAACTCTGAAATAGAGCATTGACTACTGTGTGGTGTTTGGGCCTTGGGCAACCAATAGCTGCCTGGCCTTTTGGAACTGCAAAGTATTTACTTGACACTCACTAATGATTGTCATGCTCCTAGTTGATTACAAAGCTCAAAGACAAACCAGAAAATAAGTGAACCAATAGAAACTAGCAATATTCAGGCCATTAAACAGTGGCTGTCTCCTCGTAGGGGCTCAGTAAATGTCCCTTGTTCAATTGTCGTTCATATAAAAAGACTTGCTGGTGTTACACTGATCTATCCACCCCTTCTAATAGCCATTCCTCTTCATTTTCCCACTCTTCTGGGTCCCTGCCACGTACAACATACAAGGAGAAGAATCACCATCTACAGTGCCTCTTTAAATGAAACATAGAAGGAATATCTGGATGCGAAATAGTGAGAAATGCAAAGGTATATTGCAGAGGTAAGATTGCAAACCATAACCTAAAATGTGCATTAAGCTAGAGGTCCATTTGGAAAAAAAAAGAATTAAAAGCAATTTGGACACAAGAAGGGATTTTTGTGCTGTGTTTATATGTAATATTTCAAGTTTTGTCTCCATGAAGCTTAGAGAGATTTGCTAACCACATATTAAAATGCAGCTAGCTGATTAACTCACAAGTCAAGTCTTGTAGGTGTGGACCATTATTATTATGACTATTACAGTTAATAATTATAATAAACATTTATGTAGCACTGTATATTACCAAAGTAATTTACAATATTCTTGGCTATTACTTTGCTGATATTTTCAGTTAAAGCGAAAAGTAGTTCTTTCCTATTCACTAATGAGTGAAGTTTGACTATTTTGTAGAACCTATAGGGAAAAAAAAGAGAGATGCACTAAATTTTTAAATATTTAATGTAGATTTAATTAAAATCCCCAAATTCGACTGAGAGGACAATGAAGCTGTGTATATTGAAGACTAAATTATTAAACTAATGTCATTTTATTTTAAATTTTACCTATAGAATATAACAGACACTGCTAGTCTATACAATATTTTCACAACTTTTCTGATAATGTAAATCACAGAGACTATAGTTAAAAATATAGTTCCTTAGCTCCCACAGCTTGAACTTTCTGATTCATGAGCTATGGGATAAGACCAAGAAAATTGTATTTTTAACCAATATCATAGTAAATTCTTCTTACTAAGAATATATGGAATATTACTCAGCTATAAAGAAAGATAAACTCAAGGCTTTTATAGGTAAATGGTCATGACTAGAGTCCATGCTCATAAGTGAAGTAAATCAGACCTGCATGTGTAAATACTATATTGTCTCATTAGTTAATAACCTAAAAGAGTGAATAAACATTAGGAGGTATGATAGACATTGTGAAACAAAAGGAAACTGCTTAAAAGTAAAGAGCAACTGCGATGAGGGTAAAGGGAAAAGAAAGAAGGGGAAATTATGTACATATGTATATACAGGATAGCTAACATAGTTTTACTACTGACTTCTATTGCTTTATTGAAAGGATCAGTTAATGATTAATTATTTGATCAATATTGCATGTCTCTATTTGTTTTCCTGAGAAATCACTTTGAAGATATCAATAGTAATACAACAATTAACAATGATTAATTTCTTGTCACCTTGTCTGTAATTCAGTGTTGCTTGTATTATTCTTGTGCTATTTTGTAAATGGATGTCTGTTTGTTAATATGTTTTTATTCTTTTATTTTTAAAATAAAAAAGAATATATGAAAAATAGTAGTTTCCAACTCTTACCTACATACTGAAAACTAGATACACATATATTTTGCTTACCTAATCAAGTTGTTATCCATTGGGCTCAAAGACACTTGACATCTTTTCTGTTCTAACAGTCCATAGCATTCCCAGACAGTGTTACTACTTCTAAGAATCAAAGTCAGAAAGGTCAAACAACTAGACTAACAGAAAAGTTAAATAACTAGATCAAGATCACAAAGTCAGGGGTACTTAATTTTTACAATTTTACTACAGTAAAAGACACATGGCCATTAATTCTCTCCAATCACTCCCCCTTGCTTCCACCATATTTATCCCACATTCATTTGAGTTTCTGAAGCAACTCTAAAAGTCCTCTTCCATTAATGTCTTTAGTTACACTGTCATGGCTCGCTCAAAACTTGAATTGAGTCAAAATATTTACCTTTCATGATCATTTTGACTTTGGGGAAGAGCCAGAGTCATGCCATATCCAGTGGATAAGACAGATGAAGACACACTGTATTGTTTTTATTTGACAGAAGTTGCCATAAATGTTTGATAAGTACAAAATGATCATAGAATGTGGATGTTTAAATTAAAATTTTAAATTAAATTTTTATTATAGTAAAAGATACATTGCCAATAATTTCTCTAAATACTCTTGCCTCAAACATACTTACCCCTTTGTTCTTGACAATGTATATTTACTGTAATAAGTTTTTTAACTTAAAGATTTACTACAGTTTTCAATCCCTTTCAGTGCCTTGCACTGTCCATATTTTCTCAGGTATACAGCCAAATCTTGAATCTCAGAAAGGAAGAATGGAGGGAAAGAGCAACATCTCCATAGTGCATTCCAGCTTCTCAAAATTGAGTAGATGTAATAAGTTTAAAAATAATAAATCTACCTTAAAATTCTCTAGGTGTAATGTAAAATTGTTAAAAAGAATCATGTAGAAGTCCTAGGGGAACTAGAACTGGAGAAAATCTACGGTCAAAAAATAGAATATTGTAGTCAATTTCTTTGTTGTATTGAGGAAGATATTTTGTTTGAAAGAGCCCACTTTGCTTGAGGAAATAGAGAAAAGAGTAAATATGTCATTTAAAAATTTTTTATTTTTATTATTACATGTTTGCAGTACATAATTACATTCATCATAGGGGTTGATACATGCACATAACACATTTTAATTCTTTTCCCACCCCCTTTTCCTCTCTTCCCTCCTTCTCCCACCATCTCTGTTATCTTTCCTGTTGCAAAAGATGTTGCCCTGTTTCCTATTATTTGTCCTCATTGTGCACTTTGTACACTGGGGACCCTCACATAAGAGCAATTGCATGATGCTTAAGCTTGTGTGTCTGATCTCACTTAACATCAGTGCTCTCAAGTTGCACCCATTTGCTTACAAGACCATTGCTGCAGTTAGATCGAAATCACCCCCCAAGACCCTCACATGCTCAGAGGTGGGGCATCTGAAAATAGACTGGACCGTGAGTGGATTAATCCACTGATGCTTTCATAGTGACTTGCCTGGTCCGCAGAGGCCGGTCACTGGGGTGTGGCCTGGAAGCGCAGGTCTCCCTCCCCAGCTCCTCCTTCCCTCTCTGCTTCCTGACCACCACCAAGTGAGCAGCTTTCTTTGGCCACATCTTTCCAATGTGCCTTCCTGCCTTGGAGTCAGGTAACTATGGACTGAATCTTCCAAAACTCATGAGCCAAAATGAACGTCTCCTCCTCTCAATTGTGGGTACCAGGTATTACGTCTCAGTGACAGGAAACTAAGATGAGATAACAGTACTTGACCATTTCCTGTGTATTATTTCTATGAAGTTGGCAGTTCAAATTATGATGTTATTTTTTTCTGAAGAGTAGAACTCTTAATTTTGACTGGCAGACACTACAACAAAAAGCAGTACCATGTATCTCTATCTCTACCTCCATTGCTGTATCATCTATACCTCTTAGCTCCATCCTCTTGTTCTACCTTGATGCTAAAAAGGAAGATTCTTCACAACCCCTTGATGGGCAAGCCTGATTGTAGGAATAAGCTTGTCTGTACAAACACAGTAAATAATTCTAACTTTTCCGGAAAAGGCAAGCTGAGTGGAGCCAGTTTTTGTGCAGAACATAAGTTCTAGTATTACTTTAAGAGACCTAACAAAAACTCTTCAGATCTTTGGTGGAGAAACGGTACAGGTCTGTAATGGTCTATAACCAGAGAGGGGGCCTCTGTCAACAGGTTATTGAAATTAGTGCCGTAAGAATATAGAAAATGATGGATATTTTCAATTTCATTACAAGATATGACTGCTTCCTTGGTTTTTAAAGATTATATTTCTTTGGTTTCTTTGTAATGATGTGTCTTAATATTTTGGCCAACACCCATCAGAGAAGGTGGTCATGGTGATACACTATTGGGTCGGGTAGCATGCTATTTATACCTTAGGTGATACCACACTTTGATAATGAACTTAGCTCAGGGGACCTTCCAGAAAGGTAACAGACCTATAATACCATAAAATGACAGTTATAGGAATTAGCATATATCATACAAAAATCATTATAGGAATCTTATAAACATAAAGGGCTTGGTTCTAAAGCAAAATCAAAAATCATGTTATCCTAATCCTTATATAGAAGAGATACACCTTAGATAGAAGAGATATCTTTAGATAGAAGAGATATCCTTGTATAGAAGAAATAAATAATATTCTATGGGAATGTTAAACATTTTAGAGGAAATGATTTTCAACTACTTTTTTTATTTTAAGCAGAAAAAAAACAGTAAAAAATAAATTCAAACCAAGATAGGAGAGTAAAGTATATTGTTTATTGTTATCTTCAAAGGAGTTGCTCAGATTACAAGATATAAGCATGAAGAATAGATCGAATGATATGAGCACAATCCTTTCTTTTCAATGAACTAATAGTAGTATAGCTATCTTAACCACTATATATATATTTTTTTCCTTTTCCTTCCTGCTCTTCTTCTTTCCCCCATCCCAGTTTCCCTTCCTTGTTGAACAGTTTCTTCCCATTTCCCACTATCTGGTATACATTGTGGATCTTATTTACTCTTCCAACTTCTTACACTAGGTAGACAATATGATATTTATACATGTAGGACTGATTTATTTCATTTATGAGTATGTTCTCAAATTGTGTCCATTTACCTATAAAAGTCTGCAGTTTATCCTTCATTATAGATGTGTAGTACTCCATTGTATAAAAATATTATATCTTTTTTATCCATTCCTTAGTTGATGGGCATTTGGGTTGTTTCCAAGATTTAACTATGACAAATTGTGCTGCTATAAACATCAGTGCACATATATCACTGTGGTATGATGTTTTTAATTCTTCTGGGAAGATACCCAGGAAGGCAATAGCTAGGTTCAAGGGACCTGTAACCCTAGTTTTTTGAGGACTCTCCACACTGATTTCCACAGGTGGTTGCACCAGTCTCTACCTCACCAACAGTGGACAAGTGTTCCTTTTTCCTCACAGCCCCTCCAGCACTTATTATTGGTTGAGTTCTTGATGGCAGCCATTCTTTCTGGAGTGAGATGGAATCTCAGTGTTGTTCTAATTTGCATCTCTTGAATGACCAATGATGTTGAACATTTTTTCATATATTTATTTGCTGTTTGTATTTCTTCATCTGAAAAGTGTGTATTCATCTCAGATGCCCGTTTTTGGATTGGGTCTTTAAATTCAAGGGGTCTGATTTTTTTTCCAATTCTTTGTATATTATAGATATAAGTCCTTTGTCTGAGGGACTGTTGGCTAAATTTTTTTTCTGTGGGTTATCTTTTTACTCCGTTGGTGATTTCTTTTGATGTGCAAAAACTTTTGAATAGGATGAGATCCCAGTTGTTGATTCTTTGGAGTATTTCCCATGCGGTTTGTATTTTGTTCATGAAGTCTCTACTTACACCTATGTCTTTAAAGAAACACAGAGTGATTATAAGTTACTGTAGGTCCTAAAGCACTAAGATGTTCTTCTGCTTTGTTAGCCTTGACAATGCTAGACAGTTACTGGTCTGTGGGATGTCTGGAAACTTGCTTGATTCTTTTTGGCCTCATGATGATATTATCCCAGTCACTACCAGAACAGCCTAAGGAAAGGTTTGGTGGGGTGATTGGACTGTTATATAAGGAACTTGAGCATGCATGAATTTTCGTATCCTCAGAGGTCCTGGAACCAATCCCCTGCATATATGAAGAACAACTCCATCAACGCCTTGGAAGGAAGGCTGAAAGTCAAGAGAACACCAAGGGCTGTAGGCAGGGATTAAATAATTACTTCACCTTTTAAAGCACAGCAGTGAGAAGAGACAACACTGAAGCCCACAGCGAACTGTAGGGTGTGAGTAGAATAATTTACCCAATCACCACTAGTGTGTTTCTCTCTTGTTCTTTTGCTTTTGCGTTCTCTTCTGCTCTTTCACTGGTTTTCTGTCCCTGTGTCACATGTGTCTTACTATCTCCTTTTCCCCTCTTTTGGCCCTTTATCTATCATTCTTTTCTCCTACCTCTTAGTCTTTTTCTTTAACTTTCATTCCTTCTCCCCTCTACTCCTGTTTTCACTGCTGCCCCCCCTGTGTCCCATCCTCCATTCATCAGGTAGTCATCTTTTAAACTCAGAAATTAGCCCGTATCTCTTTCTTGTGCAGTCCAATCCTTTCCACAGTCTCTCACCATACCCAGAACAGAAACATTTTGCCATGTCCAATAAGGCCCTCTGTAAGGGCCTCTGCCTACCTCTACAATCTCACCTTCCATTTCTCATCCTTCTGTTTGGTTCAATTCAACTACTTTGTACTTTTCCCCCATCCCATGCTCCCTTGTAGGCAAAGCCCTGGGATTGCTGTTCCCTCCCCTGATTAGGCTTCCCCGGGCCATTTCATAGCTGTTTCCTCATCCTTCAGATCTCAGCTGTGTTCCCTCCCGTCAGGGGTAACCTCCTGTCCTCTCCCTGTGTATTAAACTTTTATTTTTGGAGAGGCCTTTTAGATAGAGCTTTTAAAATGCTGTGTTTATGGTTTGAATTTTAAATGTCCCCAAGAGCTGATGTGTTGAAGGCTCGGTCCCCAGTGCAGTGGTGTTTAGAGGCAGGACCTTTGGACAGTGATTCTCTTACAGGGATCTGATCTCATGAGTGGAGCAGTCCATTTACAGGTTTGTAGTTTAATGGGTTTGTGAGAAACTCTTTGTCATAAAAGCAAGCTCTTTCTCTGTATCCTGGCCCACGTGACGTGAGCAGCTGTCCTCCGCTACATGCACCCAACATGGTACTCTGCATTGCCACCGGCTTAGACATAACTGGACTGAGTGACTGTGGACTAAAGCCTACGGAATCAGGAGCCAAGATAAACGTTTTATCCTTTTATTTAATGTTTTGCTTTTCTCTTGTTTATCTCAGGTATTTTATCTCCATGACAGAAAGCTGACTCACAATATGCATCTATTACTTTTTGAATTAAGGCATCTATTACTTTTATTTTTCTTTGTCCTTTTGAGAAAGAGTTTTACTGTGCACTTCAGGCTGGCCTTGAACTCACAGCGATCTTCCTGCCTCAGCCTCCCGAATGCTGGGCTTATAGGCCTGAGCCATCATTCCTGGCTTATATCTATTACTTTTTAAATTAAGTTAAAAATAAATATAAATCTAAACAAATAAAACACCCTCCCTAATCATTTTGTTTTATTTTCTTTACCAAAGTCATGATTACTTTCAAATTATTTTCTTTATTCATGTTTACTTATTTATTATGTTTCCTACTACAATGTAAGCTACATGAATGAAGGAATTCGTTTTACTGACCCCATGTGCTACCATTCAAGCCAGGATGGCCAGCACCTACAAGGTATTTTGTACATTGTATACTCCCAATAAGCATTTGCTGAATGATACATTTCAGTCATCTAAGAGATAAGCAGCGTCTCTTTTGGCTGAGTACGGTCACATACATTCACTTGCAAAGCGTGTTTTAGTTAGATATTTTGGGCAAATTGGATTTTGTTTATACATTAAGATGTTATTGCCAGTACCCATGCACATGATACAAATAGGAAAATGTCAGCATTCATATACAGCCTATAAAAATGGCAAATCGTGTAGTATCTATCTCAGTATATAAGCAGTATGGTTCACTGCAAAGTGAAAATTGAAAACCGAAATTCATGTTGATGTGGATCTGAAAGCTAATGCCCGAGTTCTGTTTTCTAGGCAGTAGGAGGCTGGGAACCGTGCTGGGTGCTCCCGGGGAAGCTCGAGTGTGGAAGTGCACCGGGATGGTCGCAGCACAGTGCAAGAGGGTGAGAGGTACAGTCGCCTAGAGACTAATCTGATACATGGCTATGAGAAAGTGATTAAGTCAAGTGGTTTAGAATGAGGATTTTGAAAAATAGTAGCTCTTGTTGATCGAGTGCTGTTTCTGGGCCAGGGCATTGTCTAGGATTCTTATAGAAATTTCTAAGATAGTTTTCTTTATCGCTGAGACACAAGAGCCGGCGCACACAACTTAAAGGAGTTTATTTTGGCTCACAGTTTGTGGGGTTTCAGTCCACAGTCAGCTGGCTGCAAGGCAGGATGACAGCCCAGGGCGCGGCAGAGGAAAATTGGCTAAGGGCTGAGAAGGCGGAGCTGAAAGGGAGAGGAGATAAACCCTTCCAGACCATGCCCCTGTGACCCACCTCTTCCAACCAGACCCCCCCCCATAGCAAACCAGTGCCGTCCCGCAATCCAGTCATTTCCCAAAGGACTCCTCTGAGGTTGCACAAGGATTTGGGGGACATATACATATAAATCATTATTTCCCTATTTAACAAGTGAGTAGTGCCAGGGATATAGCTCAGCTGCGCAGCGCCTGCCTGGCAAGTGTGAAGTCCTGAGTTTGATTCCTGGATCTAAAACAAAAACAAAAACAAGTGAGTAAATTGAAGGTCAAGAAGTTTAATGACTTACCAAAGCTATCTAGCTATGCAAAAAGGGGAGTGATTATTGAAACCAGATTTTTCAATCCTAAAGCTGACGTACTTTCCCTTGTACCACATTGTCTTCTTTGTAGCGGTGCACTCCATTTATTTCTGCGGTTCCTGGCATCAGTTTTAGGGCACAGCATCCCCGTGGTACCATGCCTAGTTGGACAGCAAGTGCCCCTGCTGCCAGTGGAGAAGTGAGACTGAAGAGAAGTGTCACAGCCAGACTGGGCCCTGGGTTCACTGACTCGGTGGGTTTCAAGCCTTGTGCTCACACTTCCTCTTACTTTCTTTCCCAGCACTTCTCAGCTCACCTCTACCTCACCTCCCGTACATGCTAATGCAAACGTCATTCCAGCCTTGGCGTGAGAAGAAGCAGCTCAGCAGAGGCCCTGCTGAGAGCCTGTGCAGGCTCAGGCACGTGATCTGAAGAGCTGAGGTGTACAGCCCACAGAAAGAATTGGGTAAAATACAAAACTCAATAGGAGGATAAGCCTAGGAAGAAAATCTTACTGACAGAGATGAATTAGTTACAGGACTCATTCCCCAAAGGAAGAGGTTTGGCTCCACTCCCTGAGACTCTCTGAGGAGAAACCATGCTGTGGAAGACAAGCTGGGGGAGAGAATCAATGACTAATAGGTACTTGCCGCCTTGAGTTTTATGAAGATTAATGAGGCATTTTTGAATGGAGTAAAAAGTAAAAATAATAATAAAAGTGGAGAGATGCGGCTAACACATTGCAAAGATAAAGAGGAGTAAGGCTTTTGGCTCTCAAACTGAATGAGAAAAATTATTTCTTCCAACTGGGAGATGCAGAGCTAATTATTTCAGAGTTTTGGATTCAGAATTCAGATTCTTCCATTTACCGATTGTATGTACCTCAGCAAATTAGCCTTTCTAAACTACAAAATAGGACTAATACTCTTTTATATGTTATTTCTGGCTGTATAATAGAGCTAGCAGATAGTTCTTGTGAAATTTAAGTGAGATGACTTATGTTAAAAAGTCAGAGAAGTGTGTAAACCTGGGTCTATTGGCTCACACCTGTAATCTCAGCTCACAAGAAGCTGAGTCAGGAGGGTCACTGTGAGTTTGAGGACAGGCTGCACTACATAGTGAGACTCTGTATCAAAGAAACAAACAAACCTCCAAAAACAAATAAATGAGCACACACATGAAAAACAGTGTATAGCATGCATTAAACACTCCAGAAATCAATAATTCTTACTGGAGCATCGCTCTGTGCAGAGGGAGAAATGTGGCTGGGTTGTTAGTGTCAAGGTCACAGTATGGGAACAGTTCCTCCCTTTACATTTAACAGCAGTGTTTCCTCAGCTTAATTATTTGGAGTGTTCATAGCCCAATCCTCTGTATGGACTTAACTTCAGCCTAACAGGAAAGGTGCAGTATACATATGATCGATGTCACCTCTTAGACAAGTTTGCCGAAGAGCAGCACAACCCACACTGTTACGTGGGGTCCTTCTAGGGCTAAAGCCGTCTCCCTACAGAGAAGGCAGTTGTGCACAGGAGATAATGCTAATGACACTGTACATTTATCTAGTCTTTTACAGTTTACAAAGCAGTTCCCTGAGAAGGGTTACTACTTTCATTTTGAATACAAGGAAATGGAGGCTTACAGAGATAAAGCAACTCAATTAAGAGGGTGAAAGGTAATTGCATGGTGCAGCAGGGACCTACCCAGCAGCTCTGATTCCATGTCTAGAGCTCTTTTATACCAGAAGACACTGTCAAGGACAAAGAGAAGGCTAGCACTCCATCCTCAAGCGTCTGCGGATGTGACAAGCGTGTCATAAATACCCTCATTCTCCAAAGACTTCTCTTTGATTACTTCAAGCAAATCACTTACACGGGGCAATCAAATAATGGACAATGAGCTCTTGCCTTAGTCTCTCTGATGATTCACACTTGAATCAGTCACTCTGAATTGTGAATTTCAGCTTTTCTGCAGGTAAAAGGGAGACGGTAATTCCTCTTTAGGCAGTTCCTAAAGTGGGACTGTTGTGATGACTGGAAGAAAGCAGTGAATGTCCTCAGAGTTCTTCCAGGGCAGATAGTTAAGTTCAATGTCTTACTATTTACAAATGCCTCCCCAAAGTGTCATTGTTTATAAGCAGAACTCTGCAACTTACCATCCTAATTTATTTGTCATTCCTCATTTGAAGCTATGATTGTAACATTGTAAAGTACCGCTAATGTTATGAAATAATCTCAAGAATTTCTTATCACATTGGCTTTTGATAAGATTTTGTGATTTCTCGCTACCTGCATGTGGGAAGCAAATATTTTTAGGTCAAATGTCTTTTCTCTTAGAGAAGCTATACAGGCAGCTATCACTCAAAGTTCTAACCAGCCTGGGAAGCTCAGAGCCAGATGAAATCACAGGACTTGTATGCAGGTTATGGAATTTGGAACTTGCCCATCTGCTGGAAGTTTGCCCTCCTTAAGGAAGGAATAGTAAGAAAATATTATCACAGACTCTCAGGCTGTCCTCGAAAGTAGGCTAGTTTGCTTGTGTTTGGCCAACTTCTTAATCTTTCTGAGTCAGTTTTTTCTACTTATATTTCCTAATGCTTCCATCTAATAGTACTGACAAGGATCAAAAAGGAGAACATATGGTGACATATGTTTTTAAAAATTGTGAAGCATCTACTAACTAAAATAGTTGTGATTTTAAAGAATGTGTCAAACACTAAAATTATTTACAATACATATTTCAACCAAATTGTTTCAATTTGTTAGAAATATTCACTTGGAAAGATAAAATATTCAGGTTGAAGAAAGATGGTGTCTTATTTATATTAGTCTCTATGCAGAAAATAAAATGCCAATACTGAGTCAAGCAGAGTTAAAACTAAGAGACCAGTTACTTCCTTACTTGGCATTATCACAGAACAACAAAGTATTTTTATATTTCCAAGTAAGAAAAAGGACTCTATTAAAATTCTACTCTGCACAACCCAAATGCCCATGAACTGAGGAGTGGATAAAAAAGACGTGGTATTTTTATACAATGGACTATTACTCAGTTATAAAGAAAAATAAACTAGAGGCTTTTATAAGTAAATGGATGCAACCAGAGACCATACTAATAAGTAAGATAAATCAGACTCACATGTGTAAACATTGCATTGTGTCCCTAGTATAAGAACCTGAGAGTAATAAAATCTGAAATGTACAATAGATATTGTGAAAGGGAAAGATTTTAAACTACTCAAAAGGAAAGAACAACTGGGATGAGGGAAAAAAGAAAAGAAAGAAAGAAGGGAAAAAATAAGTATATATATATATATATGCACACAAGATAGCTCAGGTAATTATACTACTAAGTTCTATTGATTTATTGAAAGGAACAGTTAATGTTTAACTGTTTGATCAATCTTACATGCCTAGATCTCGCTATTTGAGTTAGCACTTTGAAGATAACCATATGTAATATAACCACCATTGTTAATTTCATATCACCTTGTTTTGAAATTCTGTATCATCTTTATTTTTTATATTGTTTTATGTCTTTGTTTTTGTTATTTTATTTTTGTTATTTTCTCTTTAAAATAATAAAATAAAATTCTACTCTGGGTGTCTCAAATTTCTAACACTTTCTTGGAGAACAGCATTTCTATGCTTATCCATGATGATACTTTGAAAAATCTGGACCTAGTTCCTAGTATGCACACAACGCAGTCACAGAAGCTAACCAGTATTTTAAGAGTATAATGTTTACGAGGGGATGTCTGGCTAGAAACAGTGTTGGCAAGGTCCTAGCAGAGGCATTTATTTTCACTAATGATGTGAAACAGGACTGCATAATTATGTCCGCTTGTATGAAGTCTACCCAAGACTGTCATTTTGCAATGGAAACAGCAACAAGCACCCACAAAAGTCCTGAGATTTTCCTAGAAAAGGTATTATATCAGAATGTTCCAATAGTCCCAAATCTTTGCTACAGGTGTTCATTTCAGTTAGAACTTTTTTATAAAAGTGACTTCACAAAATACAGTGGATATCAGTCTGTTTTGAGGAATATGTGGGGACAAAGAGACAAACTATATATATACCATTTCAGACCAGGAAAAGAAAAAACATCAGACATTTCCTTTGTAGGGGGATTGGCCAGAGGTATGTATGAGATGCATATGCAGAGATAGGGGCTCTTGGGGCTACAAGCCCAAAACCTCCAGGAATGCGATGTTAGAGACTGAAAGATTGCCGCAGGGCCACAGGTCCAATAGGATCAAAACACGTTGCCTTGAGGAATGAGTGCTCTCGCCCTTGTCCTCTGCACACGCAACTTATCACTTAGATTGGCCCTCAAGACCGTCTGTAACAGACACCCTGAACTTACCCTGTTCTTGCCCTGCCCACTATATGAATCCTGCACATCCTCTTTCTTGTCCTTTATTCTTGCTTCATGATTCTATCAATAAAAAATCAACAGAACCTTCAGTTCAGGGCTGTCTTTTTCCTGAGACTATCCTGAGAGGGCTTAGTTAAGGCAGCCCCTCCAGGTCCTCTTAGAGGTCAAACAGCACAGAGAATCCAAGTAGCCTCTCATCCTTTGCTCTGCACCATGTTGTGAAATGTGATATTCCGTGGCAACAATGCTAAGTACTGGTCTGTGTATTAACACATCCTTCATGTAGGAAGACAGTGTAGTCTTCATCTCCTGCCCCAGAAAATCTATTGCTGGTTATGTATTATCAGTTTCTTTTCTCACCATACCTGGAGCTGGAATCATCAGCAGCTGTTTGTCAATAAGGAAAAAGGACAATGGCATTCATTTTGGCTGCCCATACGTTGTTACTCTGGCGCTCTTCTGAGGGAGAGTGATTTCTGTCTATTAAGGGTTAGTCTCCAAACTCAGATATGTGGGAAGTCATTTGGTATTTAATAGAATTCAACTCACGTGCATAGCCCTAGAAAATGATAATTGGTAAGATACCATGGCAAGGAAAATGAATAACAGCAAGCCTTTAAAATGGAAAACTTTAGATTAATGGAATAGCTGTTATTATTTAATATCAACATTAGTATTAGAGATATTGAGGTAATATCATCAGCTTTCTTTTCCTTCTACCTCATTTCTAGACTTTCAAGAAGTCTTCATTCTATTTTCCAAAATGAGATGCTTCAAAGACTTTAGAAGTGAACCATGAAATGAGGACACTAAATAAGCATTAATTTTTGAGATTATTATTAAATAATATCTTTGTCTTATATTAATAATTTACAATGTTTGGCAAATAGTCTAAAGATTTGATTATTTTAGAGATAGATATTTATCTGAAATCAAATGTTATGATTATTTCAGATGGATTGGAACTTGGACCTGGGTAAGAAAAAGCCCTATCTCATTCCTTCCATTCTTTTTTTCTGCTTATCCTTCATTTTTCTACTCTTGTGGCCATTTGGTACTCCTTACCTACACAGACAGCAATCTTTCAGTGGAGGGAATCCAGGAAACAATGTGCTAACGTGCTTTTGTGGTGACATTCGGAGATACATTTGCAGATACATGTTGCTGCTGCTTCTTTCATGACCCTCCAGTGAGCTGTTTGTGCCTTGACTGTTGATACAGATATAGCAAATGATTACCCTTTTAATCTTTAACATTGTCAAAGTTAATATATACCCTTTACTTTCATCACTGCCAATGTTAATATAAACCTTTTAATTTTTAACAGTTTCAAAGTTAATATAAACCCCATTAATGTTTTCCAGCTGATGAAACACAGGAATAATCACTATGAACTAGTTGTATCAGTGGTTTTTCCAGTCAGTAGCCAGTACAGTTTTTGTTATGATATTGTCAATAGTTTTCGTGATAAGTGTGTTTAGTTATAGCACATTTTTTGTTGTACCAAGTAATATCGGCCTCAGTACTCCAGGATAGATTCTCTTTAGACCCCACTCATTCTTTCAGACTCCTTCTGCTATTGCCTTTGCCATCTCATGACCTCTCCTCTGTGCTGCCGTTCCTTCTCCTATGGGCTTTATTCCCTCCTTCCTTCATTCTTCCAATTATGTTTAACAGAGACTACCACATATACCGAATTTTTACTAAGTTTTTAAAGGCTTTCATAACATTGTACCACAGACTAGGTGGCTTAAACAACAAAAATTTATTGACTCACAGTTGTGGAGGCGGTATGTTTAAAATCAAAATATGCTATGGCTTGTGTCTAGATGCCCCCCAAACCCCTATGCAGTCATAGGTGGGGCTTTTTCAGAGGCGGCTGGGTCTGGAGTGTGCAATGCTGGAATTGATTCCCGGTACCATGCTAGGGTTAAGGGCACAAAGATGAAAGGCGTGAGTGCTGTGCACCCTAAATAGCCAGGATAAAACATAAGGGCTAGAGAAAGCAGGGTCATCCCTTTCTTGTTTTGCTATGTTCTGCCTGCCATGAACTGTTTCTCCTCTTTGAGCCCTGTCTGCCATACCATCTTGCCTTGGAGCCACCCAATTATGGCCTGAAATCTCTGCACAGTGTAAGCTAAACAAACCTTTCCTTCTTTAACTTTGGATGTTGAATATTTTGTCTCAGCAATGAGAAAAAAATAACTAAGACAGAATTTGGAACTGTCTTGCCAAAGTGGGGTCATTGCTGTGATTGTACCTGACCATGTGGCTCAAGAGCATTTGCTGACTTGTGGGAAGAAGGAGTTAGGAAATGCTTGAAGATAGCAGCTAAAAAGTAAAGCTGGAATAGCTGAGGCTGTACTTCATGGGAAATTCTAGTCAGAGTTCAGAAGACTAAAGTGCTGATAGAAATCCTGCTGGTAAAGACTAGGCTCAGCAGGTGAAGTTTCTGATGGGAAGAAGGCTGCATTGGTGGTTGGATTCCAGATGATGCGTGTTATGCCTTAGGAGAAAGTTTGTCTGCATTTTGCTCACATACAGAATCCTTGCCAGAGACTGAGATTAAGGGCAGTGGACTAATTAATCTGGCAGAAAAAAATTCAAGGCAGTCTAATATTGAGGTGATGTCATGGCCACTGGGAGACTTCTATGCAGAGTTATGCTGAGAATCAAGAGCAAACAGCCCAGTAGAATTATTCAAAATGCTTTGAGTTTGGCCAGAAAGGAAGCATTAGTAAAGCTGTGGACTGCAAAGATAGACCAGTGATACTGATTGCTGAGAAGGAACAGAATAGAAAAGATGGCCTGAGAGCATCACACAAAATAGGACTCCAGCCTTTGTAGCCTCGAAATTGTAAAAGTGAAAGACTGCTTTGAGAAAAGAGCCCCAGAGTACCACGTTCCAGAATGGTGGTGGCCTTTGCCATCACCATGGCAGTTGTTCCTCAGGATCTGATTCATAGGCACTCAACTCCTACAGCCAAGAGACAAGGAAACTAGCTCCAGCTGGTGGAAGACCTTGACATCATCCACATGGTACTGGTTTTAGGTGCATGCAGAATGCAAGAGTTGTGGAGTCAGGGGCTTCCACCCAGATTTCAGAGGAAAGCCTGGGAGACCAGGCAGTGTGTTACTGAGAGGGCAATGTATGAAGTTGTGAATGAAAACTTCAATGTATGAAGTTGTGAAGCCAAAGTTGCAGCGGAGACCCCAAAAGTTTGGAGAAGCCACGAATGTGGATTATCTGAGGAAAACTGCAAGAAAGGAGCACAGTCAGCCTGAGACAAGCCACAGGAGCTACAACCACCAGAAGTGCCATAGGGACAAAGCCACCCAAACCCGTTGGAATTCAGAACTTGCCACAGATTGCCAAGGATGCTGGAAGCAGAACTGTGTGATTTAATGTTTGTCCTGCTGGATTTTGGTCCTGCTTTGTTCCCATCCTTTGCTATTGCTTGCCTTGTTTTTAACTTTTGGAATGGAAATATCTGTCTTGTGCCATTGAATGTTGGACGTGTTTTTTTCATTTGTACAAGGGCCTGCAGCTAAGAGTTTGCTTAGATGTCTGAAGAGACTTTGGACTTGGACTTTTCAGCAGTGCTGAAACTGTTAGGACTTTGGCATCTCTTGAAGATGGACAAAATGCCTTTTGCATAAAGGGGATGATGTGCATTAGTCTTTGGGGAGCCAAGGGCAAAATTTTATGTCTTGTGTCTAGATGTCCTCCCAAAGCCTCATGTAATCATAGGTCAGGCTTTTTCAGAGGTGCCTGAATCTGGAATGTGTTATGCTGGGATTGATTCATGGTTCCATGGTAGGATCAAAGGCACCAGGATTAGGGGTGTGAGTGCTACTCACCCTAAATAACCAGGAGAAGACGTAAGGGATAGAAAAAGCTGTGGTTGTCCCTAACCTGTTTTCCTACCTTCTACCTGCCATGAATTGTTTCTCCTCTATGATGCCTGTCTACCATGCCACCCTGCTTTGGAACCAGCCAATTATGGACTGAGACCTCTACAAACTGTGAGCTAAATAAACCTTTTCTCCTTTAACTTTGGGTGTTGAGTATTTTGTCTCAACAATGAGAAAAGTAACTAAAGCAAGTTATCAGAAAGATTGTTCCTTCCAAGGGCTATAAGAAAACAATCAGTTCTAAGCTTTTCTCCTCAGTTTGGAGGTGGTTGTATTATTTGTGTGTCTTCATATTATCTTCCCTCTATGTATGTTTCTGTATCCAAATTGTGCCTCTTATAAAGATGGTGGTCATATTAGGTTAGTATCTACCCAAAGGACCACATTTTTACTTGATTACCTCTGAGAGGATAAATTGCCAAATCAGGTCACATTCTGAGGTATTAGGTTAGGAATTTAATGTATCATTTTCAGGAAGATACAATTACAATTCAAGTCATAATACAAAGGGTTGAAAGTAACAGGCAGAAATACTACATAGCAAAGAAGAACTTAAATTTGAAGTACCATCATATAATCTAGTGGCAATACTTATTTCAGGGCCTCTCTCTCTCCAACTACCATGTTTTGGGGGTCAGCTCATCTGTCTGGATGGGAATTTGGTAATGCATATCCCTTTTTTTCTGTCACAGTTAATTTTATGTGTCAACTAGCATGGACCACGGGGTGCCCAGATATTTGGTCAAACATTATTATGTGTGCTTCTGTGATGTTGTTTTTGTTTTTTTGTTTTTTTGGTTTTTTTGGTCTTTTTGAGACAGGGTCTCGCTATGCAGTTCAGGCTGCCCTTGAGTTCACTTTGTAGCCCAGGCTGGTCTCAAACTCACAATGATCCTCCTGCTTCAGCCTCCTGCATGCTGGGATTACAGGCATGCACTACCATGCCTGGCTTGTGATGGTGTTTTTGGAAGAGGTTAACATTTAGATAAGTAGACTTAGTACAGCAGATCACCTTCCATTAAGTAGCTTGCTGTGATCCAACCAAATAAGGCCTAAATAGAACAAAAGACTGACATGTCTTGTGTAAAATGTGAATTCTTCTGCCTAACTACTTCAAACTGGGACATCTGTTCTTCCTGGCTATAAGGCAACTTTCAGCTTTAGGACTCAAACCAGCATATTATCTATGTAGAGTTTGGGCTTGCCAGTCTTCATCACTACATGGGCCAATTTCTCTCTCTCTCGTCTCTCTCCTTTTTTCCTCTCTCTCTTCCTCTCCCTCTCTCTCCTTCTCTGAAAACCCCTAACACTCTTAAGACCAGTTCCCACCTACTGAAGACAAACACACACAACATGAGCATCCTCCAGACTCAGAACCTATCAACCTCAGAGCCAGCCCTTTGTTTTATCAAATATAATACTCTACACCCCTAATCTGAAGCCTCTACATCTGGATTATTCCTCTGGGTTTTAGTCATCTTTAGGACTGAGATGCCTCCACCAGGGATCTCTCTGAAAATAAGGCAGTGATCTTCCCCTGAGTCATTTCCAGCTGCCAATGTAAGTGCAGTCAAGGATTGAGAAATACTGAGGTCCAAACTCAGAATGCTTTGCTACGTGCACAAAACTTCTCATGTATTTTTTGTTTACATTTCAAGTCATTCTCATCTAATTTGATGTAGGGGTTTTCATGCAACTAGAAAATTCTTAACCAACTGTATTTTATAGCATAATATTCTATATATGTGACTTTGTAAGGAATTAGCCTTGACTAAGACACAACCCAGAATGCTCCGAAGTTTAACAGGTCAGAAGGAAACAAATCAGTCTTCCAAGTTCTAAGAGGTTAATCTATTCCCTCTAACTCTGTGGTTTGAATTTCACCTCTATTTTAGGTACTTTTCCAGATTCCCATTACCTCATTATTTGTTCACCCCACCCAAAGACTGTGTGGTTCTCCTTTAAAAATTTCAATATTTACAAAAATATTTTTTCTTGGCAAACTTTGCTTAACCGAGACAGGCAGTATTTTCAAGAACAGCTTTACTAAACATGAGGGAAAACAGAAAAGAAATAATTACAGAAAACATACATGGTATAAAAATAGCCATGTTTTCAACTGCAGGTTTCTGTTTCTAAAAATTCCATTTAAAGCAGGAAATCTTTCCTGGGCATGGAGCTCATTCTCCCTTAGCCAACCATACCCCTTAATTTTGCTATATCCTGTCTGGACTCCTCCCCTACCACTAACACCTCATTCACCTCTGAGTCCTATGATCTTGAGCCGCTGCCTCAGTATTTTAACCCATATCATGGAAGGAAAAAGACACTCTTCTAATAAAAATATCCCAGACTCACAAAGAACTGCCAAAATGTTGCATTATAAGAAATTTTCAAGAACCACTGAGTTTGAAACATCAACCTTTCTAAATACTAACATTAAACCAGCATAAACCACTGTGCAGTCTAGGAAGTGATTCCTGGGCTAGCAAGATTCTTTACACAGGATTCTATGGTTAAATAAATCTGAATAATACTGGGTTAAGCTTTTTCATAGTTTTTTCCTCTGCATAATTCTAAAGCATTTTCATGCATTCAGCAAATATTTATTGAGCAACTAGAATCAAACAAACAAGATCATTTCAAATAGTGCTTTAGACTCTAAAGTTCTTAAGGGGTGATGTGATAAGAAGGAAGTGGAAAAGGGGAAGTCCAGAAGGGAGGAGGAACAGTGACTCTGAAGACTTGGTAGGAAAGAGCGTTGCACGGTGCAGGAAGAAAAGGGAGCCTCAGTGGCCAGAGCTGTTTGATGAGATTTGATCTCAGAGACCACAGTGAGAAGATATTATTGTTAATAAAATAGAAAGCAACTAGAAGGAGTTTAAGTCTTGGCATGATCTGATTTACCATTTGAAAAAAGAAAACTTCCTTTACTGGAAAATAATTGCTGTATGGAGAAGGGAATTTAGGGGACAAGATTTTATGTGGAAGCTAGTTAGGAGGCTCTTGGAGTAATTCATGTGGGAGAGGACAAGAGGTGTGTCGGTGCAGACAGAGAGACGTAGCTGGCTTAAGCACATCCTTTAGTAGAACAGGATTTCCTTTGGGGTTAATGTGAAAAACAAAGAAACCAGTAATGACTTCTAGATTTGGGTCCTGAGCAATCAAATCTATGGTGGTAGCATTGATGAGGCTAGCACCAAGGGGCAAAGGAACTCAAAAGACTGTCTTCTTCATGATAAGGTCAGAATACCTAAATATGTATGAGATACCATTACACACACATATCTGGAATTTAAGAGAAAGGTTTTTAATATATAAAGTAGGAAAATTGTAAGCATATAGATGGCATATAAAATCATGAAAGTGGGTAAGGGCGGTCCTACCACATCTTTGTTGTAACCTCAAATGTTATGAGGCATTTGATTTTTTATTAAACATTCATAATAGTTATTTTTGTGGAGGAGTAATATTGGAGGTCTGGAGAGGCCCAGGAAATAAATGTTCTTATTTGGAGGTGGAACATACATCATTCAGGTACTAGCAGATGATACAGATGTTTCAATCCATGTATACTATAGAACATCACTTGATGCTGTAAAAAGAAGGCAGATGGATCTTTTGCAAAAGGAAAGGGGGGAACCAACAGATGGAGGGAAGGGGAAGGAGATGAGAAAAAAATAATTAAGATGTGCTGTTATGGGGGCTGGGGAATAAGCGCCTGCCTGGCAAGCACAAGGTCCTGAGTTCGATCCCCAGTACTGAAAAAAAAAAAAAGATGTGCTATTCTATGTACTAACACCCCACAAAGAATGTAATTGTTATGGATGCAAATGTACCAACAAAATTTTAAAAATTAATTTAGATAAAACTACTTTTCTCATTCTTCTATTTAGTGTTTTACTTGGTTATAAGGAACAGGAACTCACCCAGAAGCCCCTAAGTTAAAATACATGAGGAATGTATATGAAGGAATTACTGAAAAGGAACTCACCTGGTGCCAGGAAGTTACTGGGATCTAAGACAGCTTTAGGTTAGGTTTCTCCCCAGGCTCTCCACCCTGCCCCTAATACCACCCCGTAGACACACATGCACACGTATATGCTCACAAATATGCAGAGACTGCATGGCCTTTCTCTCATATATTTCTGAAACCTCTCCTATTATGCTGTGATATACTAAGAAATTATAATAAAATTCTCTATATTTAAACACCACAGTCTAAGTGGATCATACTTGTCTTGGAGGGCTGCTTTATACATAAGAACAAGGCTTGGGGGGGAAAGACATGGTCCAGTGATAGGAGCCCTAGATGGGTTTGCTAAACCTGAGTTCTGTTCCTGTGTGACTATAGGGAGATGGTTTCACCTGGGTCTCAAATTCCTCTTACATAAGGGGAAGGCATTGGACTGATTTATTTCATGGTGTGATTTGGTTGTGGTTACGTAGCTAGGTGGATCATAGCAGAAACCATATCCTCTATCACTTAGTCTAGTATTTTTTGTTTCACACTGCACGTCCATTTCAAAGATTTTTTTTAATCCAATCCATTCTTTCTCAACTACTTGGACTGCTGTGCAAACACTTCAAAAGACAGCATGGAACAGTCAAAAAAGGATAAGCTGCGAAACCAAAAAGACTTGGCTTTGGATTTCGATCTACTTTCAGTTGTATTGTTTTGGAGCAGTTACTTAACTCCTCAATGCCCATTTTGTCATTTGCAAGTCAGGTGAATGTAATATGTGACATGGTTGCTGCTGTGCCTAGGTGAGACTGTGCCTACAAAGTGTTATAGACGTAGCAGGTCTGTTCCCCAGCGTCCTCACTCCTATTTGGGGAAGATAAGTAATTATAGCAAAGTATCATCATCCTGATTAAACAGGATGAGAATGAGTTCTGTGGTAGTTTGTGGTCCTATATAAGTAATATTTATTCAGGAATATATTTTACTTCAAACTTTCTTGTTGAAAACATTTTCAAAATTTTAGTCCATATTTCCCCTCTGGAAAGCACACATTCTAAATATAACTGAATCTTTCTTGATGATTGAAGACTTTGCCATGCCTCAGGCTTCTTATTCCGAACAGTGATTGAACTGCTTGGAAAAACGTGAAGAAGGTGCAAAAGTTAGTTGGAATGTGGTGAACTCAGGAAATCTTCTAGGACCTTGTTGTTTGCTTTTAATTGAAATCCTTGCTAATGATTTCTTTGTGGTTCCAACTTCTAAATAATGTGAATATCCCCTTTTAATGAACACTGTAAATAGTGTGTTCTGTTTTAAACAAATGAACAAACTTTTATTTTTGTTTTGGATGCCTACTTTATTGAAGGACCTGAATCAGGCACCACTCAGACATGAGGAAATATAAAAATTACTTCAAAGACTTAAAAAATGTATATTCTCATTAGCAAGGCAAAACATAAACTCTTAAAAGTAACTACAAAAGCCAAACAAATGCAGGAAATCATCATTAAAAAAAAGTTAGTACTTAAAATGAGACTTGAACCATGGCAGCACGTGGACCAGCAGTACTCAACAGTAGGAGGATTGTTTGGGAGAAAGATCTTTAAAGCAGAGGAGACAGTTTCAATAAATGCGTGGGCATGGGAAAGCATGGAGTATTGAAAGGACTACAAATTGTTCATTTTAGAGATAATGCTAATACAAGATATTAAATTGGGACATTCCTAGTTTTTGATAATAGGTACTGAATATCCAAATATTTCAAAAATGTTTCTTAGACTTCTGGGTTATTAGAAATTATGATCTATGATCTGCTGTGCATTATTTTGTAAGTTAATTTATCTCTGTGGTATCGTCATGCATAAATCACAAGAAAAACAGACTTCCCTTTTGCTTGCCATTAGAGGCCTAGACCTACCTTTGAGACATCAGAGATGTCTTGCACACCAGATATCTCTACCAAGACCCGTTCTGCTTTCTACAAGAGCGTGGGAATAAGTCCCGGGTTGGGACATCCATTGGCCTCTATCAGCTTCTCCAGCCAGGAGAGAGGAGGTGGGAGAAAGACAGGCTTCTCTCATCTCTTCTTCACTTGTCTCACCTGCTTCTTGTCTGCCAGCCAAGTCCTGCGTACATTCCCATCCCACACTGGCTCCTTGAAAAGCAAGAGTATATTTTCTTAGAGGGAGAGAGAACATGGTATCTAAGAGTCCATGGACTTATGCACACTTCTCTTTATAAAAGTGGAAAGTGAGAGAGAGAAGAGAAAAACCTCTGGAGGATGCTGGTGGTAAGAGACATGGCTCAGTTTGGTTTACTGACTCCAACACCTCAAACCGAGGCATGACACAGAGTGCGTATTCCCCATTGGAACATCTAAGTGAGGGCCTTGCAAAAAATCACTAGATAGATAGTTTCCCAAGTATTTCTAAGAATTGATTGATTCTGATAAAGAAAGTTGATGAGATTCTCAAACTTAGCTTTCTACACAAAGCAAATGTAGACTGTGCCAAAAATATGGCATTATGGGTTTTTAAAGAAGTAGGCATTTCATCACAGGTAATTAATGAGGAAGGAACCAGTGTTTTCTTCCTATCCAGACCCAGAGTTCTTTTCCAGTCTTCTCTTTGTTGTTGCTGGTTTTCCGTACATGGCTTCTTGGTTCCTGGCCTTCACTTCTTCCATATTGCAAAACTATCCCTCGCTTAGTGAAAATCCATTTCCTAACATTGCACAGGGTCAGAGTGGTAGAATGGAAGGGAATTTATTGAACATTAAATTTATCTCACTGATCTTTGAGAAAAGGAAAATGGGCCCAGTCAGATAAAATGGTCTTGCTGTCTATAGGGATGATAGAACTGGAAGTGAGTGATAGGGAGTTATAAATCATTCACATAGTATTTTGTGGGTTGCAGAGTGCTATCTCATATGTGACCTTTCATATCCTGTGATGTAGGGGGTATTATCATGTCCATTTACAATAAGGAAACTGAGGCTCTGTGAGAGAACATATAAGCCCAAGATGGCCACAACTATAGCCCAAGTTATGAAGGGGGGTATTCAGAAGGCAGTGGGCCAACAAAACTCCAGTATGGGTGCATCTCTCCAACCTTGTGTAAATAATTTATGTAGTCATTTGTCCCATATAAGGTTTGGTACTGGCGGACAGCCACTATTGTGTGTACAGCCGCTGACAGCCACAAGGATGCCTGGACAGCGGGCAGCTGGGTGGACTATGGGCCTGAGGATGCCACATGGGTGTGTGTGCAGCTGAGTAGCACCTGAAAATAAAGATATCTGATCCATTCCACAGCTCTTTGTCCCTTTGTCGGGCTGCCCAGTTCTCAAGTAACTCTCCTAGGCTGAACTGGTGACAAAACAGGCACAAACAATGCTCCTGTGAGGGAAAAGAGTACATACTTCATCATGGACACTGTCCGCGACAAAGCCTTGTGATTCAGAAGTGCCAGACTCTGTTCTAAAGAGTGAGATAGTAAAAAAATTAGTAAGCTACTGCCCCATGTACGCACATCTGTTAGGAGAAGGTTGTCAGTCTCCCCCAAGACTACAAACAAGGGACCTTAACGCTGTCAAGAAAGCTACCTGAACTGTAGAGGAACTGAGTTTCATGCACTCATTTGACTTCCCTCTAAACATGGTTATGTGGCAACTTTGGAAAGGGCCCACTCTTCTGCAGAGAAGCCTGCATTTGAAACTGCACAAAACTGAAAAAATCTTTATAGTGTGAAAAGTGAGGGAAGCTGGCTCAAAATTATAGAGACATTTGGAGTTCAATTGGAAATGAAGACAGAGTTGGGGTGAATTAGAAACTTTCAGGCTACTTCTTGTTATGCTTCTTTGTGAAGAGTGCCTACCTCTGTCGTCTTAGTTTTCCAGAGTGACACTGAAAATATGTATATTTTCTTCTTTAATTCTTAGCAAAAGAAGCTGATAAATAACTACTTTCACGAATGTCAAAAGTTGTCTGGAACTTTTGCTCGTCCTAGGCAAGGCTTTGGAGCACGCTTCAGTGGCACGCTTCGCCTTAGCCAGCAAAGCTGCAACAAACCACCTCCGGGGGAATAAATCTGGCCTGGTGCCACTTTTGAGATGCATAGAGTTAGAATAAATAGTTTTAGATTTTTAAATGGTTGTTTTTAAATCAAAAGAAGAATAACATTTCATGACGTGAATATGATATTAAATTAAATTTTCCATGGCCATAAATACATTTTTACTGGAATTCAGTCATTCTTATCATTTACATCTTGTTTGTACTTTTGTGCTCCAATAATGGAGCACAATAGTTGCAACAGAGTGTGTGGCCCTCAGGGCCTAAGATTACTTGCTCCATAAAGGCTCTGCCAACACCCGTCTTAGAGCACTAATCACACTTTATGAGAACTGGTTTTATTTGTATCCATTTCCCCAGTTAGACTTTGAGCTTATGGAAACCATTTCACTTTGCGTAGCAGGAGGTTTTACTCCTAGTTAGCACCCTTTAAATGATTGTGTAATGAAAGCGAAAAGGAATGCATGATGTGGGCTTGGGAAAGTCAGCTCCCCTTGGTGGGCTACAATTTTTCCCTTCTGTGAAATGAGAAAGTTGGCTAAGGTGACCTTGGTCCCGTCTAGCTCCAACATTCCATATTTCATACTAAGTTTACTGTAGCTAAAAATAAACATATTCTGTTCACTGAACAACTTTGAGTTCTCTCTTAATATCTTTCCCACTATAAGTTAGTTTTCTAAGTTTCTCACAAAGGGGATGCCCCAACTGCGTAACTCTTCCAGGCTTATGCTGCTAGTGTGTGTGGTATGTGCACATCGCATGTAGTACATAAATTATTATTAATGCATAATGTATTTTCTTCATTTCTGCCTGACTTGTGTGAGTCTAGTGATATGATCACTGTTCTCAGGTCCTGGTCACCAGTAAAATGTGAACACAAATCCATGGACTAGTCCCTCACCTCCCTGTATCCCATGCAACATCAGCAAACAGCCAGCTGCTTTAACATAGCTCACTTCTGAGAAGGACATACCACTTGGAAAATCATGGCCTATTCAAATCAAACTGAGATAAAAGTCCTTGCCCAAACTTCACACATGTACAAGGCCTTGCTCTTAGGCGGTGCTCAGTGGGACAACTTCATGGTGCAACACATAGTACAATAAATACTCTCCTGAAGCTAGGAGCTCCCAGTCAGCCATATGTTCATGCTGGTAAACAACTTATACTGTGTTGCTAGTGGGTTTTGGACTTTTTTTTGTGTGTTTTTGCATTATATCGTGTCTACAAACTCCTGCCTGTGTGTATACATGAGATATTCAACACTTTATTATAAAATAGGTTTTGTGTTAATTTTGCCTGTTGGCTAATATAATTGCTCTGAAAATATTTAAGGTAGACTATGTTAACCTATGGTGTTTTTTGGGCTAGGGGTATTAAATGCATTTTCTGCTTATCCCTTATAATGGGATGTAACTCCATTATAATCAAGGAGCATGCGTGTAAGGGCTCTGCGCTCTCCACTCACTGTTCTACCTACTACTTGAATTCTATGAAGTCTCAATGTCTTTTGCCCAAGGAGTGAGTATTGGAGAAAATTTCTAACAAAAGTAAGTTTTATTTATTTCTGTCATTGTTTGGTTGCTCTAGAGAGAAGATGGCCTTAGAATCATATGGTTGTCTCTCTGGCAATTCAAAAAGTAGGTCAGTGAGAAAACACACTTTCACCGAGGCACTCTTCCGGGCAAAGGTACAAGACCTAAAGGACATAAATGGATCAAATAAGGACTCTTCCATAGAGCTCATAGACCCATAAACAAACTAGGAAAAAGAGGATAAGAAGTAAGCTAACAGAGATGTGCACTGAGCCCTGAAAGGGCTGAGGACACACCACTCGGCACCCAGAGACATAGGAGCTTCATGAAGGTTACTTCTGAGCTGATTCCTCCAAGGGTCATCGTTCTCCCAGGCAGTGAAGAAACCGCGTGCAAAGGCCTGGGCCTGGAGTGTAGGAGGACTAGCAAAGAGCTCTGTGTGGAGGGAACTCCAGGTGTGTGGCGACCTGGGAGAAGACAGGATAGTAAGGGCAATGAAGGGAGTGGGATCTGGAGAAATAAGCAAAAGCAGCCTGTTGGATGGAATCAATCAAGGCTGATAAGACGTGTACAAAAACAATTGTGACACGCAGTAGAATGAACTCATGTTTTTCAGAGGATCAAGAGGAGTGCGGGGCTGGGGATATAGCTCAGTGGAATAAGCGCTTGCCTAGCAAGCGTAGAGTCCTGAGTTCGATCCCCAGTACTGCAAAAAACAAACAAACAAACAAAAAAAGAGGAGTGCGGTGGTGCTCAGACAAGGGAGAAATGACTTTGCACTGGGAGTTAGGGGTCATATCATTAATAAATCAGGCAGGGTCCCAGCTGGTCCTTCCACCTGTAGAATTCAAATAGAAGTTTAAGATCTGCAATGTAATTATCTAAGCAATCATGTTCTCTTTTGGTGGTATCTCTAACTTAATAGACATAATCCTAAAATTCTCACACACTTCCCAGTAGTATGCCCGTTCCCATTACATTCCATGTTGCCTGCTTTCTTCACCACTGTATTGCTGGTGCAGACACAGCACAGTGCCTGACATCTAGTAAGTGCTAAACAAATATTTGTGGAACCAGTATTTTAAGCGATATATTTTTACCACAGCAACTACATACTCCAGATGTTTTTAGTGACTTTAAAATATCCTGTCCTTTAGTACTACCCCTTAGTGCAACTGTATTTGTCACACATCTGGATTTTGATCTTTGAAACTATAAATGCACAGACATAAGCTAGGAGACCTTCACTCTTATTTTTAAAAATTCTTCCTGTGTCAATTGAAACATTTGAGAAGAAAGTGAGAGAGAAGTGTGGCTTAGTGAAGGCACGTCATTCCTGGGCGGACAGCCCTGCCCCCCCCCCTCCCCCCCCCCCCCCCCCCCCCCCCCCCCCCCCCCCCCCCCCCCCCGACACCTGTACCTGGTTGGCCGCCCACACGGTGTCAGGCCAGGGTAGCTCCTCTGTCCCAGTCTTTTCCCGCTAAGCATCCAGGCTTTGAGAGTCTTGGAAAGGATGTAGCTGGGTGCTAGGGCCTTGTTTGGGTTCCTTCCAGAGGTTTGGCTCCACTATAAGGAGAGGAAAACTTCCGCGCCTACAGGGACAAAAGACTGTTGCAGCACAAACTTAGCATCTGCCTGATACTTCTGGGAGTGAAACATTAATGTGCTTGATTATCACTGTCAAATGGGTCATCAGTGAAAATCTTTTCTAACCCTCTATGTTCTATTTTTAAAACCCATTTGATTTCTGTTTAATTTGAGTTTTATCTGTCCATAGAACTGGATATACATAGACTTCATTTTGAGTCCAAGAAAGGCTTGTTTTATATTTTGAATTTTCAGTCTCTTTTGCTTCTTCAAAAATTTTGAATCCCTGTTGTATTTAGAAAACAATAGAGAAGGCTGTCTTAGTGGTTTCACCATCCACCCAAAATAAGCGCTATAAGAATCCTCTCTATTTCTCTCACCATTCCATTCTTGAATCCCCTCAATTCTACCCCAAATCATTTTCACATGTGACCTCTACTGACCACCTTAACTGAGGCTTTCTCTCTGGATTCCCTGACACTCTCTAAACCAATCTCTCTGAGTCCCAGGTCTCCTATCAAGCCAGCCTTTGTGCTGCTACCAAACTGAGCTCTCTAAAATACAGGTTGACTGTGGTAATCTCCTTCTCTGAAGCCATGACAGCTCCTTATCACACTGGGATTAAAATGTATGATCTTCCACATGCTACTCAAGGCCATATGAAGTCATATCAGTGCTTTATTTATCAGACTTTGGAAATGAAAATGAGTAAAAGAAAAAATGAATTTATAAAACAAGTAATATATTACATAGAAACTGTTATTAATAATCCACTACAAAAAGAACATATGGGGCTGGGGAAGGGAGCTCAGAGGTAGGGTGCTTGCCTAGCACTAGTAAGATCCTGGGTTCAATCCCCAGCATTGCAAAAAAAAAAAAACATATAAACAACAACAATAATAAAAACAGTGTGTTTGCGTGTGTGTATATAGATAGCTGTATGGATATATCACAGAGTGTAAGTGCTTATTAGAGTTTCTCATACTAGCCTACTCAATGTATTGTTTGTAAGCAAACTTCTATACATGTGTAATAAAAATTTATTCTCTGTAATGCCAATAAATAAAACAGGAAAACCAGTAAATGTTAAAATAATTGAAAGAAGTATATCTTGACTACTGGCCCTTGAGGTGACAGGATATTTAGATACCTCCATTTGTCTTTATAGCTAATGTTTACATGTTTGTAGCTTACTACATGCTTACAATGTGCCAGACCATGCTCTAAGGGCTGTATGAGGATTAGCCCTACAAGTATTTGATATCATAACAGCTTTATAAAATAGATATTATTTTCCCACTTCATAAACAAGGAAACTGAGCAAAGTGAGTTAAATAATTTGCCTAATGTCACAAGAAGTGGTAAAGGTAGGACTGGATTCAAGCAGCTTGGTTCCAAAGTTCCCACTCTCAGCTGTGTATTACCAAGAGGCCCTGGAGAGGTACTGGAAAGAGTGGTAGCTAGTTAATAGTGGAAAAAGTATCTAAAGCTTGGAGAATAAGACTAACTTGGGGATAAAACTGGGTAACTGGGACTGGGTATGAGGTGCTGGGGGTGATAACATATAGGAATGGAGTAAGATTGTTAGTACATTATTGGCATGTTTTTGGTTTTTAAAGTGACACAGGGATTGAACCCAGGAAGTACTGAGGTACATTTCTAGCCCCACCCCCATCCTTTTTTATTTTGAGACGGGATCTTACTGAATTGCCTGTGCTGATGGCTATGACCTGTGTTTAGATGTTCTCCCAAAGCCTTATGCAATCATAGGTGGGGCTTTTTCAGAGGTGCCTGAATCTGGAGTGTGTGACTGATTCATGGTGCAATGTTAGGATTAAGGATGGATGATTACTAAATTAGTCCACTGATTGGTTTGGCACCACCCTAATCCTGGTAACCTAGGAATACAAGAGGGGCAGAAAAAAGCTGCTAAGCTCCCTTGCTTGCTTTGCTACCTTCTGCCTGCCATGAACTATTGTTTCTCCCCTGCAGTGCCCCTCTGGTATGTGCCACCCTGTCTTGGAGCCAGCAAATTATGAACTGAAACCTCTATACACTGTGACATAAAGTAAACCTTCCCTCCTTTAACTTTTGAGTGTTGGGCATTTTGTCTCAGCAACAAGAAAAGTAACTAAGACACTGGCCTCCTGCCTCAGCCTCCTGAGGCATGTGCCACCACACCTAGCCTATCAGTTCATTTTTTAAAGTGATAGTTCCCTGGAATGATTTTTAGGGTCATGGCACGTCCATGGTGTCAAAATGAAAACAATTTTACTTCAAAGAGGAACAGGCAGGAAGGAGACTAAGCAATAAGTGCTAACCACAGCTTGCCTTGGGCAATGTCAGAAAAAAAGCCCCAGGTCCAGCGACAGAAGGAAGTCACTCTCTCTTCTGGTTATCAGAAGGGCGAAGAATCAAAACATTGCTTTTGCAATGAACGAATTTACAAAATTGCAGAAAGGATGACAAAACTTGAAAGATAGGACACATTTTAAAATACCTGCATGTAGTATATTCTTGCTTTTGAATTATTTACCATCTCAAAACTTGGGTTATTTGATGAAGTGACATCATCTCTGGTAACAAGATAAATTTTGATGGGTCAAGATAAGTCTTATCATTCAAGATAAAGTATTGTGAGAAAATAGGGATACAGACCCTAGTTCAAACTAATGCTTTACGAATTGCCAGTTGTACATTTTTAGGCAAATCTCAACCTCTCTGAAGTTCAGTTCTATCACTGATTAAAGAGGAATAATATAAATACCTGAGTCTTAGGGTTATTAAGGTCCTTTAATTGTGCCTCAGCTAGTCAGTATTCAGTAAATATTCATCACATAGCCGGAATGGTTCCTGGAATTACAGATGATTTTTTATTTTACTTCCCTGTATTTCTTAAATTTTCTACCATGAACATATGTTGCTTTGGTAATTAGAAAAAAATTAAATGTGTTATTTTTAAAAATGAAAGGTGTAATTTCTCTCACTGGCTTCCCCTACCTTTGTCTCCTTCCGCTGTATTGTAAAGCATGAATTCTCTCTCTGCAGCACTATTCAGAAGACACCATAAGATGACAGTTATTCTCCATAAGCAGGCTGCCTTTGGGCTCGGCTCACTCAACCTAGGCCTGCAGCACTTAAATGAGGCTGAGATCAGAGTGGTGGCTTGTGGCCCCCAGGGAGCTCTGCTCTCTCCATTATGTATTGATCTCATCTTGCCCTTCCCTCCCTCTGCCACTCAGCTGGATGCTCCTAGCCACCCCTAGTCCTTAGGGGGTCCATTTTTCCTCTTTCTAGCTTCATTTATTAAGCTTGAGGGCTGGAAGCGCTGACATAGACTGCAGGAGTCAAGCCTGCAGTTGGTCTTTGGAAACCAGAGAGAGTGTGGGCGAGTGCATTAAACAAAGCAAAACTCTGAAACTCAGAAAACGAATTTCTAATCTTGAAGCATTCCCTGGTTCTTTTCTTTTTCTTTATAACTTTATGTTTGAGGGTCTCGGATCTCCATATTTGCCTTTGGAGCTGCCTTAGAAATAAGAAACGGAGATGCAGGAATTTAGGACTGAGCTACGTTAGCACCAAGAAGCATAACCTGAGGCTCTGTCACACTTGAAGCTACCCAGTTTGCCCGTCCCTCTGGAGCGAAGAACCTGTGCTCAGAGTCACGGAGGTAGGGGAGTACAAGGCTCCAGAAGCTGCCTGAACGCGTGGGCGTCGGGAGCTCAGGCTGCAGTTCATCCACTTCCCCGAGCCCACCTACTCCTCGCTGGTTCGCATCTCACTGGACGGTGCCGTCATCTGCTCTAGGGCCTGAGTAAGAGCTTAGCTGTTGCCCCCTTTGCATCCCACATCCGCCTGCATGTGCAGTCGTACTCCTGTAAAATGGTCCCGAAGCCATTCACTCTCTCTTCTACTCCGGCCAGCTAGGTTAGACAGACATGTTCTTCTATCTGTCCCCCAAATAGGGACAGATGTTTGAATTCCAGCACCCCCCGAGATGATAACTAGAAAGGATAAGAAACACGGAAAGGTCACGCAGTTACAGACATTCAGTAACAGACCCAGACAAGAATCCAGGTTTCTGGGTTCTAAGCTCAGAGCTACTACTGGACAACATTGTACTGTTCGTTCCCTTGGTATATTGTATTGAGCCCTTAATAGGTATCAGACAAGATATAAAATCCACATAAAAAAATCAATAGCTTTCCTATAGTCCAGGGAGAACCTAGAGCAGTAGAGAAAGAAGTTAGGAAAACGATTCCTTTAGCAACAACAAAAAAATGCCTATGGGTCAATCTAACCAAGGAGGCACAAGAACTCCACAATGAAACTTTTAGAACCCTGAAGAAAAAAAGTGAAGAAAACACTAGAAGTTGAAAAGACTTCCCTTGTTCATGAGTTGGCAGAATTAACATTCTTAAAACACCACTTAACAAAAGTGATTTGCAGAGTAAGTGCAATCCTCATCAAAATGCCAATGGCATCCTTCATTGAACTAGAAAAAAATCCTGAAATTCGTATGGAAACACAAAAGACCCACTAACCAAAGTGGTCCTAGGCATAGAGTGAGGCTGGAGGCAACGTAATACCCAATTTTAAATAATATTACAAAGCTATAGTAACAAAAATAGTGCGGTCTTGGTGCAAAAATGGACACACAGACCAATAGAATAGAGGACACAGAAACGAACCTATGCAACTATAGCTGTGTGATTCTAGACAGAGGAGCCAAAAATACACATTAGAGAAAAGACAGTCTCTTTATCAAATGGTGCTAGGATAACTGAATAACTATATGTAGACAATTGAAACTAGTCAGGCATGTTGGAGCATGCCTATAATCCTAGCACTTGGGAGGCTGAAGCAGGAGTACCACTGTGAGTTCGAGGATAGCCTGGCCTACATAGTGAGTTCAAGGCCAGGCTGAACTACATAGTGAGGCTCTGTCTCAAACAACAAAAAAAATACAGGGGAAATATTTGAAGCCATAGGCATAGGCAAAGACTTCCTGAATAGGGAAGCACAAGATAACAGCAAGACTCAACATATGAGGCCATATCCAATTCAAAACTTTCTCCACGGCAAGGAAAACAACTAAGTAATGAGATAGTTTATGGAATGGGAGAAAATAATTGCCAGCTACTCTTCCAACAGAAGATTAAAATTTACAATATATAAAGAAACCACAAAACTTATCACCAAAAACTCAAATAGCCTAATCAAGAAAAAGGTAAATGAATTACACAGACACTTCTCAAAATGGTCAATGAGTATATGAAAAATACTCAACATCTTTAGCCATTAGGGAAATGCAAATCAAAACTATATTGAAATTTCATCTCACCCTAGTCAAAAAGGCCATGGCCATGAATATAAAAGTAATAAATAAATAAATGCTGGCAAGGATGAAAGGAAAAAAAGAACACGCTCTGCACTGTTGATAGGAATGTAAAATAGTACCGCCACTGTGGAAATCAGGATGGAGGGGCCTTGAAAAACAGAACAGATCTGTTTGGCCCAGCTATATCACTCCTTGTATACACCTGAAGGAGTTAATGGCCGTGTACTATAAAGATACTTTCATACCCTTGCTTACTGTGACATAATTCCCAATAGCCAGATACAGAACCAGCCCAGGTGCTCATCCATAGGTGAATGGGTTTCTAAATGTGGTATATTTACAGAATGAATGCTATCCAACCATAAAAGAAAACTAAATTATGTCATTTGCAGGAAGATGGATAGAATTGGATCATCAAGTTAAGAGAAATAAGGAAGATACAGAAAGACAGGTATCACACGTTTTTTCTAATAGGTGGAATCTAAGAAAGATGATGTGATTATAGAAGGGAGACTATTATTAGATAAGAGGCAGGGAATAAAAGGGAGGGAGAGGGGGTTGTAAGAAAATGGTCATAGATATGATCAAAACATACACACTGGAACCCAACATTTTGTAAAATTAATAGGCACTAGTCAAACTATTTTTAACAACAACAACAACGACAAAGGGATGCTGGACACATACAGCACAAGACAGAATCATTTTTTCCCTGCAGGGTTTCTCCAACATCACCAAAAGTAGTAGCGCCCCATGTTGAATTGTGGTTTTTCTGCCTATTAATTTATGTCCTCACCTACTTCTGCATGTTCTCAACCACACACAGAATGCGGCATCTCTCAGGCCCTCCCTGATCCTCTCATTCCAGCATTTCACAAGTTGATTTCTGCATAGTTTATTCACAGTTTCTACACTAGGGAGGCTAAGGGCAGAGGGCACAGTGAGGCACTTGTCCAGAGGAACACCATGTAAGTCTAACATTTAGAAATATTTCCAAGTATTGGGCTGGTGATATAGCTCAGCAGCATAAGTGCCTGCCTGACAAGCACAAGGTGCTGAGTTTGATTCCCAGTACAAAACAACAACAACAACAGGAATATTTCCAAGTGTAAATACTTCCCTCCAGACTAACCTTCTCTACTGAGAAGGGAACAGGAAGATTGAACTGGTTTAATTTTCATTCCTATTGCCCTCTGTGATGTACATAAATCCTCAAGGTATCACAGATTTCACTTGTAATTCATGTTAATCAAAATGTGCTATATGCCAGGCCCAAGGAAAAACTCTGCTCTATCACATAGACAGAGCTCCTGTCCTAGGGCATTCTTAGGTGAACAGAATATGACCTAAATTTTAACTTGTTTTCTTTTAAATATATTCATTTTTGTATGCCATCTTCATGAATTTCAGGTAGAGGACCATAGATTCTAGGAGACATGATGGAAAAACTTATGTCACATAATGCCTCTCTCTTCTGAGCCCGCGTTTAAATTCCTTTTACAATTTCTGTCAAGCGATCACGTGGTTCCTCTGTGAACCCCTCCAAAAATAGAATTTAATGCCTCCAAGATGATTTATTCTATCTTTAAATAGCAGCAGAGTTTAGAATGTTCTTTCCTGTGTCCAGCCAGAGATGGTTTCCCTAAAATTTACAGTGTTCTGCCCTTTGGGGCTATATAGGACAAGACGATTTCTTCTGCTCTGAGTGAGTCCTGGGTTATCTGACACTGGTTATGTCTTCTGAACTTCTCTATTGATTCTGCTCTCCTCATACACACAGCTTGGAGCTCCTTCTTTAATCAAATCACCAACAGAGCTACCCCCTCCCACTCTAGGAAAGCATGAGAAGATCTTCCGTAAAATGAATTATTTCCTTGATTTTCTTATGGTAAGTTTGGGGATCATGTGACTACAAAGCCACTTTTCCTACCTGTGCAACATTCCACCACATGCACTGCTTTATATTGCTTTGAAACAAGCGCACCAACTTTATTATTCACAAGCTAGATCTAATAATCTTAGGCTTTCAGGATGGTTGTATTTAAAAAGATAATGAGTGCTAAATATTTCAACATATATTGATTGAACACCCATCATTGACTTGACTCTGCTGGGTTTCAGGTAGAATGTAATCCCAAAGAACAACTTCTAACCTTATGGAGCTTAGAGTCTAGAGCCTGAGTTTGAGAACATCTCTAAAGGCCCAGACAGTCAGAATTGAAGCCAAAGCGTGCCCAAAGGGAAATCACCATGACTTAAGTAAGTGAGAAGTTCAAAAATGGTACCCACTGTCATGATTTCCATCATAATGAACAAAGATGCCACTACATCACTGTCAATAAAGCCTTTCAGTATTATAATTTCCTAATGAGAGCAATACTTTTAGAAACAGAGGAAAGACCATCGTGGTTTTTCTTATGAGTAATAATGATTATGTCACCTGTTATCTCATCTCTTCCTCCTAGAAAGCCCCCGGTTCCCATAAAGCAAGGAGATTTATTATAAATGAACTGGGTTCATTTCCACACAGTGACTGATTGTTAAATACAGACCACTTTCCTCACTTAGTCAAATTGCGTGTGATGTGCTGCTAACATCAAGGAGCCTTTCTGCTTTTCAGAAGTTGTGTCTTAGCCTCCTTATCATTTCACATCACAGTGTTTTCATTGTTTGGCCAAGGAACTGATAGAAATAGAAGCATTATTTACCGTAAAATACACAGCCTCTTCTCTCACTTGAAACCACCGTTCTTCCTGTTTCTCTGTAACTGTGAGATACTCCACCATCTTGAGTGGGGAGTGCATGAAACCACCACCTAACATTTGACTAGCAGAGGGAAGTGACCACAGGCTGTCACCCTCTGTGTCAGAGGAGTATAGACCCTTGACAGGAAGAACTACATTTACCAGTAAAGGAGAGCTGTATATCTGGGAAGATGCTCCACGGTCACCATGCTGATAGAAATGAGAGTTATGATCTCTTTCTTTAAGCCTTCACCACTCAGCCTGTATTCTGTACTGATGAGATTTTTAAACACAGTCTCTGATTATTAATCTTAATGCTTTTTTCTTATGATTAATGTAATGTACTATTATTTCAGCATTGTACTAGGCACTTTAGATATTTTATCTCAGTTAATCTTCACAGTGATCTTCTAGGTAAGCACGCTTACTCTTTTCACGTAAGAAGCCTAGCTGGAGAGGAAAAGTGACTTACTCAGAGCTAAGATTCCGTGATACATAGTTTGTGACCCTTTTACTCTGACCTACTGCCCGTGCCTGTGAATCCCCATCCGCTCAGAGTGCCCTACTTCCCCTGCTAGTTCACTCCCTCCCGGTATCTGTCCCTTGCAAAGGTTTCTAAGCTCCAGTGACAAGATGACTTGTTCATCTTTGTATTCCTCCCTAGAGAGTAGAACACTGAAAGGTCAGTGAATACTTTTTAAATAAACATACACATACATTGGGTTTAGCACCACACAAACAAGATATAACCTGATAACTAGAATTCCTCATTTCCCACTCGGAATTACAGAAAGGCCTTCTGATTTTTAAGATTAATAGTGAATCAACTCACTTTATGTAGTCTGTGTGATAGGAGCCTTGCAATGGCTGAACTTCTTTTCAATGTGGCTCCAAATTACATATCCTCTTGTCCACAGCCAGAGAATAGAATTCTCCCTTCTTAGTGTGCACTCAAAAATAGCTGGATAAAGACAAGAAGTTACTCAAATGTGGATGGAAAGATTTGCTGCTTTGCATAAATAGAAAAGCTTTCCTCAAAATACAAGAAACCAGAGGGAGTCGTTGTGTCGATAGCACAGGAGAGCACTCCCCTTTGTATGTATAAGACTAGTTTCCCTCGGGGCAGATGAAGACTGAGAGTTCCCAGCCGTTAGAATTTAAGATCTGAACACCTGAAAGTCACTTCCATTGGGATGGAAGAAACACGGAGCGAATGGGTGCATGGGGATCAAAAAACCAACAAAGAACGCAGACTGTGATAGTCATGCTGCATCTTTATGGAGGGTTTCCTAACTGCCAGGCACTTAGGCTATTTCTGTAGTCTGAGGGGGAGGTATAGTTTAAGTGTGGAAATAAAGCTTAGAGAAATTAAGTACCTTGACCAAGTTCCCCTTGTTGGTCAGTGTAGAACTGAGAGAACTGAATTCAGATCTATCTTGACCGCAAACTCTAAGCTCTTAACCATTAATGCTAATCATTAATTACATTTTACTAACCAGTTTCTCTGTTCCCTGGTGAGCAAGGACTGGAGGTTAATTGCTAGAACCTCACTGCATATAATTTATTATCTTTATTTACAATTATGTGAAAGCTAAATGTTCTCATTCTATAAGATAGATGTTATCTTTCTAAATTACTTTTTTGTTGTTGCTGGTCTAGGTCCTAGTCTAACAACCTCTTTTAGATAATATACAGGGACAGCTGGATTCACTATCTCCAAACTGACAATTTTACTCAAGAAACAGATGCCTGGACTGGGCAGACAAGATAAGCAGTGGCCATTACAGAGTGCAGTGCGATGAAAACTGTCAGTTGTTTCACTTAGATCTGTAGAGAGGACTGTGACGTATGAGGCACTTCATATCATTTAATGTGATCTTCTAAAAAAGTATAAGGAAGATAAATAACATCATTGCTATTATACAAATGAGGAGATTCACCTGGAATTATTAAATTAGTAAGTAGTAGAATTAGAACTTTACTTTAGGTCCTGAGAGTCCAAAATCCAGATAAATGAACTTCTAGCCCTCTACAAATGTGGATGGAAAGGTGGGGGATACAGCTCAGCAGCACAAGCGCCTGCCTGGTAGGCACAAGGTCCTGGGTTTGATCGCTAGTACCAAACAAAAAAAATGTAGAAGGAACTACACTGCGGTCTTTACTCTGCCACACATCTCTCTGAACTTCAGTTTTTCTCATCAGTAAGGGTCAGAATGCCTAACCTCCCAGGATGCTGAAACTAATGGAAATAATGTCGAAAAAATTCCTTCAGTAAAGCAGTGAACAAAACACTGGGAATCCTACCCTCCTGGGGCTTGTGCCCTGGTATTGGGAGGTAGAGAGTGAGAAGCAAACATCAAGAACTACATCCTTAACTGTCAATTTTCAATAAATAAAAATAAAGGGAGAGCTCGGGATGTAGCTCAGCAGCACAGCACCTGCCTGGCAAGCACAAGGTCCTGAGTTTGATTCCAGGTATCAATATAATGGAAAGCCACTAGGCATGGTGGCACATGACTATAGTCCCAGTACATGGGAGGCTGAGGCAGGAGCATTGCTCTGAGTTCAAGGCCAGCCTATGCTACATAATGAGTTCAAAGCCAGCCTGAACTATGGAGTGAGACCCTCTCTCAAATAAATAAATAAATAAAAGGAAAATACTGACCATTTCGAGGTGTGCAGTGGAGGGGCCTAGCCCAGTATGAAACCGAGGGGAAGACTCTCTCAGCAATATGTCCACTGGGACCTGAAGAACATGTGACAATCAGCCAGATGATGTGGGTGTGGGTGACAGCAGATAGTGTTTCAGGCATAAGGAGCATCGCTGATAAGGACGCTCCGTGTTCCTGAGGACTAAAGGAATGACTTCCGCAGCTGGAAGGTGAAGAGGTCCAGGCAGAGTGATGTGACAGGATGCAGCAAGGTAGCCGTCTGGGAGGTCAAATTAAACATTTTGAACTTTAACAGCAATGAAAAACAATCTAAGAGATTTAGGCAAGGGAGCTGATTAAAATTCAGCTTTAGACATTCAAGTTTCTAATGGGGAAGCTGAGATCTTTTTAAAAGCTTGCCCTTAGTTTTTTAAACAAATACTTCCATAGCACCCCTTTATTTTGCAAAGAGAATTTGTTTCAGAAAATACAATATCAGGAAACAGAACGCGCAAGTGCGAGCTCCTTCTTTGACAACTTTCAAGAGCTCAGACAGGCCGCTTTGAAGGCCTTCTCTGCTCTTGCCGTCTCAGGCTGTTGCTTCTATCTGTAAGCAGAGATCAACTTCCAAGTCTTAAAGTATGTTGAGAACCACTGTGACATTTCTGGGAAAGTCACTTGTCCATTTCTTTATTATTGTTTTCAAACAAATGAACAAGCATATATTAAACATTAACTATACTTACTACGGGCTTTATTTACTTTATTAAGCACTCGTTACATTTACCATATTTACTGCTGGAGATGGGGGAGATAACAGAGGCCCTGTATTTTAACAACTCGGTTTGGAGTAGAATAAACCGTAAGACTAAACAAATAAACCCAACCATGTAGGGTTATAAGAAAGAAGCAGTAAGGAGTTACCGAGCTAAGAGTTAGGGAAGTTTTTAGAAGAGGTAGTTAGCGTATAATATGTGCTTAGTAAATACACATTGGCAAGTTGGGTTTTTTTTTTTAACTCAAGGGAGACTTGAAGGCTGAGGAGAAGCTTAGTAAGTAGAAGAAGAGGAACAGCGAATGGACTGGAGCACAAATACATTTTAAGGGTTTTTTGGAGACTATTTTATCACCTACAAACTGGATAGATCTCACAGGAGAGACTGTTGGCAAGGAGGGCACATAAAGCCTAGGACAGTGATCCTATGAAAGATGAAGAGAAGTCAGTATTCACTTAACACCAACTGAAACTATACTCAGTTTCCTCACATTTTACTCAGCAGCGCAGTATGTGGCCTGGGTCATTTGGATCTTGTCACAGATGAATGCCTCATTTCCCTCCACAGAGCGATGACTGCGTCATCTACTGAAATCTTTACAACATTTAGTTCTGTGTTCTGCAACCCATGCACACCCATAAAAAGTTGATCCACTGAGCTCGAGTGAAATAGGGATCTGCAAGGAAGAAGGAGGGAGAGGAAAGGAACCAAGGATGGCGATAATGATCCAGGATTGGTGTCAGTGTAATGTTTTTCATAAGTGTAATAAAGAATTAGTGTTCAAGATTTAACTGGATAGTTTTTAAGATAAAATTATTAAGTCAAGCCAGGCATGGGGGTGCAGGCCTGTAATCCCAGCACTCAGGAAACTGAGGCAGGAGGATCACCAGGAGTTGAAGGCCAGCTGGGGCTACGTAGTGAATTCAAAGTCAGGCTGAACTACAGAGTATTACCTTGTCTCAGAGAAAAAAAAATCGTTAAGGATGTGCAGTACTGTTTTCAATAGTGATAGGTTTTAATTCTCTAAAGATCCAAAAATAGAAATACTACCAAATCAGTCATAATATATGTTGTGGTCAGGGTTATAGGGAATAGATTTAATATAGGACACATAATTTATAGGATTATTTTATAATATTCACTCAAAAAGTCAAATGCAGAAGAGTGCATGAGATCTGTCCATGTACTAGAGACCCAAAGAATCCAGCTGAGGGACTGGATCCCATGGGAATGTCCTGCATGAGTCCAGCTGAAGACGTTGAACCCATGGCGATGTCTCCTGTAAGTCTGGGTCAAGGATCTGTGCTGGGAAGGTCCAAAGGTGAGTGGTAGAACCTGGAAAGTCTGTACCAGGAGAACGAAGGATCTGTGCCAACAGGCTGAGGAGTCAGGAAACAACACCCAAGGTAAGGACCAGAGCTCCACCTGAACAAAACCGCAGCCATCCTCACCTACGGGACCTGAGCTCCTCCAATGTTGGTGACAGGGGAGTTCACATTAGGAAAACCAGTGTGACAAGCTTCTCCAGGAGAATCAACAGCCCACCCTCTTCCCCTCCAGTTCTCCTTTTTATGAAGTTCGGAACAGTCCTCAGGTGGGCTTTCCACACCCAGAATCAAGCTAATTCAGTTTAGCTGGGTGTTAAAATTGATCATTAGTTAATCCGCCACAGGATATAATTCCAACGATAGAATGTAACAAAAAGGAGTAATGTGAAGTACGTTTGCTGATGTAAAGAAGTCAGTAATTGTAGTGCCGTATAAAATGAAATATATACTAATTATTATGTTCTGATATGGCTGTGCTTTCTATTACTTCTCTATTTCCTCATTTTTCTATAAGAAAAATAATTCAAAGAACCTATTTTTAAAAGTGTAAATGAAATGAGAAAACAACTAGGAACACAGAGAGAAAACAGAGAGAGAGAACTACATAATAGTGGATGGGGACAAGAAAGAGACAAAGAAAGAGAAACAGTTGGGATTTTTAAAGAGACTTTTCTTACTTTCCACAGTTAAGAGAGAAAATGTTTTCGTTCTCAGTTTTTTGGTATGCTTTCCAAGCCATCAAATTCCTAGCTATAACCAAAGATGATGATTTCACAGGCCAGCCAATGTAAACATAGTAGACATTGGAGCTTCAAAAGACCTTTTAAATTGGCTATATTTTATTTTTCTCCAAAGTTGCCATTTTGAGTTCCTTTTAAAATACACCCTTTCCCCCTTCAGCACGACTTTAAAATTTCAAGAAAATGCAGAACAAGATTAACATAACAGCATCTGGGCGGAAGTATGTGGAAGAAAAGAGTGAGAGGGAGGTGCTGGGAGGTTAATGACCTGGGTGGGAAGGGGAGGACTTTTCCATGGCCCAACCCTAGGGGAGCATCACCAACCTATCTGCACATTCACATCACGCGTCTTCTGGTTAACACGCACATTTTGTTGCAAGAGCACTTGGGAGGCCGCTCCTGGGTAGCACCTTACGGTCCTGGTCCACTGATGACTCTGAGCAGCAAGGTCTTACATGTCTGTCCTTGGTTGCATCACATTCGCAGCCTCTGGTTTGTAATAAATTATTTTTAAACTACGGGGTTTTTTTTTGGTCCAAATGTTAAGTAGTGGAAATTTTTGAGGGAGTCATTTTGCCAGGAACAAGGTACAGCTCAAGGCACTGTGCATGGGAGTAAAAGAGGAGATCGAAATGGGGTGGGTGTGTTGCTGTGGGGAAGACCTGGATTGCTGGCAGAAGACCTAGTTGCCGTCGTAGCAGTCATTAGCTATGTGCTTTTGTGCCATTTCTTTCTGCTTCTTTGTTTAACTTTCTATGAAGTGAGAGAATTGGTCCATGAAGCTTCTAAAATCTTTTCAAGAATGAAGCTTCAGCAATCTATAAAAGAGATCCTATACCAATAGCAAGCGTGGAAAAAAAAATGTACCACCACATACATAGCTGCCAAAGATCCTGTACGTATGATATTACAATGGAGGAATTTCCCCCTTGTCTGCCCAGAGGCAAAAATGTTATTGGAGTGAGAGACAGGGAAACTTGCCCGGTATGAAATTCTAGTACCCTGACTTCCTGCTTTTGGCAATTTAGAGTATTGGGAATCTGTCCCAGTCCCTGTGAAATGAAGCAAGTCCTGTGAACAGACTGTCCTTAAGCCTCAGTGTAGCACTGCCAGCTTTCAAATCTTAGGGTCCTCAATCCTCAATTCTACGGCCACCTTCAGCTTTTACCGCATTCCCTTAAAATGGTCAGCAGCTCAGTACTCTTGAGTTTAAGGTGCCAGTCAAATGGCTTGAATTCTCTCTGTGGACAAACTCAATCATTACAGCAACTCAAACTCTGCGTAAGCGTCCCCTGCTGCATCCCAAGTCTCTTCAGACTCCATTCCATCACGTAGCGGCCAAGCCTCTAGGAATTGCACGGACTATAGGTGACACTCCTTTCTTTGTGCTTCAGATGGTCCCATCTGCAAAGTGAGGGTCAGCCCTCATTTTGATAAGCAGGGGGCCTGCTGAAGTGAGATTACCTACCAGGAATCTAAATCTTGCAGCTCCATCTCATACTTCCACAGACTTGTACTCCTTGACATTTTTTTTTGGTGGTGGGGCCTTGGAGTGTTGGTGCTAGAGATCAAACTCAGGGCCTCACAAATGCCAGCCAAAGTCCTATTACTAAGCAACACCCTCACCTTCCTTGACTTTTAATTTATTAAACAAGCCTGCTAAAAAAGGGTCACGAGGCACCTGCAAAATTGCCAGCTTCAGATAGTTTCCTATTGTTTGCCTGAGGTCTGTGAGGGCAGCCGGAGTCCAACCACTTTCTCTCCAAAGTAGACACTCCCCAAAGTAGACACTTCTTGAGGAGTGTCTACTTTGGAGACACTGGAGTTATTTTTAACTCCCTTCGGCCTCCACATAGCCTAGCCTGAGTAGTGTGGCTGGCTGGTACAAAAGCTGCTTTTTATAATGTTCTTTCTCAGAATTTTTGGTGTCTGGAAAGGACTTCCTTTCCTCCCATAGTTAATTAGCAGTATCAGAGCATTTCCCTTTCCTCAACAGAAAGTTTGTCCCTGTCCCTGAGGCCCGGCAGAAAGAGTAGCAGGTGTGGTTAAGCGCTCCCTTGAGGTTAACCTCACACTTAAGCTTCAGGTCTTGTTCGGTTGGAAGCAATGTAAAATGCAGGGGTAGCTGCCATTCTAGGCAGAGTTGGAAGCAGGCACAGGTCTCTGGCCAGTAAGCAAATTGTTTTTTAGCATCCCAATCAAATGAGGGGACCAGAGAGGAGGGTGGGGAACCTATGTGTACTTGACACATTTGTGGATTGTTTCTACAACAAAGACTTTTTTTTATAAAAACAACAGAGTGGAGCTTTATATATTTGAATGAGAAGCATACAGAAGAATCTATTGTCAGGAGGAAACATTGCATGAGTAATTGTGCATGACGTCAGTTTTTGCAGTTGAAATGCTGGGCATGCCAAGGATGATGGCGGGCATTCCAGTGTGTTCGGTGTGGGGGGAAGAGCAGGAAGAGGCTCCTAGGAGGAGGGGAGGCAGATATCCAGCCAGATGGGGAAGCAGGAACCTGAGGAGCTCTATGTGCCGTTTTTCCTTGGTGGTTCCCATTTTTCTTCTATTTAATCGAAGGACTTCCGCCCCTAGGAAGCCTTCTTGTCCCTGTCGCCTCCTCCCGCTTCTCACCTTAGTTATTCCTCTTGATACATAGCTTCTGTCTTTTCGTTATTTACTGCTCTGTGATGCAATAGTACGCCAGAGTGGTGAGCACGGACTCCAGGCCTGGATTCTGCCAGTTACTGGATGCTTCACCTTGGGCAAGTCACTCATTCTCTCAGGACTCAGATTCCTCATTTATAAAATGGGACTAACACCTACCTTGTAGGGCTGTTGGGAGGGTTGATACATACAAAGATCTCACAGCAGTGCTTGGCGCTTGGTACGCATTCTGTGAATGTCAGCAGTTACTCTTATTTGTATGCTCGTGGGAACAAGACATACAGTAACGCACCAGGAGGCAGTGGTTTTCGCCTCTTACATGCATCATCAGTACTTGAGGAGCTTTAAAAATATATGGCACTGAGTTCCGTTAACCTAGGGGTAAAATCTGATAATGGCATTTTGGGGAAAAAATTATGAGGCATTTTATTATATAGCCAGGTTGAGAACCAGTGTCATAGCTGCTCAATGGATATTTGTTGAATGAGTGAATGAACACACCAAATGGGACCAGAAAGCAAATCCATGTTACCCCATCTTTAGGAGTCTCAGGGCGTGATTCTGTCTCTTTCAGAAAGTTGGCTCCTCCTTGGGCAGCGTCAAGAGAAAAACGTGACAGAGAACATAACAGAATTGTGAAAGAAAGCATCACAATTCTAATCATTTAAAATGTTGAAGAAATAGAAAAGCCATTAGCTAGGACCTAATATTAGCAACCAGTAGCCATTTCCTCTTATTCTCCCTTCTGTTTATGCAGATTTAGTGCCCAGAGTTGCTATAACAACTCAAGCCAGAAGCTGAACGTTTACCTCTCCTCAAGGTATGATTTTGATTTGCAACCCAATCCTTTTTTAAATTTTCTTTTATTTTAAAGAGAATGAAGGGCTGGGGATATAGCTCAGTTGAATAAGCGCTTGCCTGGCAAGTGCAAAGTCCTGAGTTCGATCCCCGGTACCACAAAAAAAAAAAAAAGGTAAAGAGAATGAAAAAACAATAAAAATGATACAGAATTTCAAAACAAGAAGATAGGAAGTCACCAATGGTTGTTATAAGCCTGTTGTTATCTTCAAAGTAGCAATTCAGATTACCAGATATAGGCATGCACAACTGATCAAACAATTAGGCGTTAACCGTACCTTTCAATACACCAATAGAGATTAGTAGCACAACTATCTTAGCTATCTCATGTAGCAACCCAATCTTTAACGGAGATCATAAAAATTTAATGATCTCAAATAAAGCATTTACACCTTTCTAACATATAGTTATGTCCATAATAGTAACATAATTGTAATTAACTGCTTTACGTAGCTGACTGACAAAATTTAAACTGACTGCTGCTTGTAGAAAATTAAGTCAGGCACTTTAAAATAGAAATAAGAAACTACAGCCAGAACTTCCTCTCAACGATCTTACATATTAACAAGAAAAGTGAAGCTAAACCTACTAAAAACCAGAGAAAGCAAATATAGCAGAAATATTTAAACAACAGTGTACAGAGGACTGCGGAGTCAGACTTTGGGTGCACTTCTCACAGGCTGCATGGCTTTGGTTAATTGAGTTAACCACACTGAAGTTCACCTTCCTCAACTACCAAATGTAGATTTTGATGCCTACATCACAGATTTGTTGTGAGAATTTAAAGCAATAATATATATAAATGTCTAGCACGCCATTAAATAAAATTATTTTCATTCACAAAGAAACTATATTCCCACAGCGTGCGTTCAGAAGTTTCATTAACAAAAGTAGATATGACGTGGGAAGGGAGAAAAGCAAGTCAAGATGGAGAATTAAGCATAAACATACACCTGACCTCCCACCAGTGATCCCTTCAGAGACAGAAAAGATGACTTTTTAAATCCGTAGGTCCCAACCAGCCCAAATGTACAAGAAACAAAGTGGAAATAATGATAAAAACCTGGACATAAGGCAGTTGTGATCAGAGTAATGAAAAATGCAGAGCCAAATATTAACATGTTCTAAAACACTCTTAAGAGAAAGTTACTTTGAAAGCAGAAGCAGAGACTCCCTAAGTTCAGTGGAAAGACAAATAGGAGCTGTGAATCAATCACTAAGGTCATTAATCTTTAAACTGTCCTCAGAACAACAGGGCTCTCTCCTCCCTTTACTTTAGAGAACTTCAGTGTGTGTTGAGGGGCACGTTGGTAAGAAAGTGAATATATATGACTAGAGATAGCAGACTGAGAGAAAAGAAAACAGGCCTGGAAGTAACCCTGCCACCCACTTGGACCAACAGCTACAGCTCCACCAAAGTAAAGGCTTCCTCATGAGTATTTTCACAAAGGGATGAGGAAGCGGAGGCGGGTGGGTGTTCCCCTAGCCTGCCTGAAGCCTGCCCTGGCACCTTACAGGGGAGTCTGCCATTCACAATGTCCTACTTAAAAAGTCCAGACTAACCATTCAGTCTTTAGAGGAGCCTGCAGGGAAAGAGGTTACACACTTAAACAACATCGCTACCAATTAACTTATTCTGAAAATATAGGGATGGGTGGAAAACCAAGGACCACCAGTGACTTGAAAAAATTCAACAGCTCTAAAGGACTAAGGTAAATAACCTGAAAGCTGACCCCAGAGGACAGACAGACAAAGGTACAGAAAAGAGCATTTCAGAAATTGTAAAATCCGCAGTGCCTGCCTGGCAAGCATAAGGGCCTGAGTTTGAGTGCCTAGTATCCCCCTAAAAAAGAAATTGTAACATAGAGTCATTTTTAGGAAGATGCATGAAAATATAGTATCAGTGCTAGAAAAAAGAACAAAAGATTTCTATGACAAAGGAAAAATAAACAAAAAATATAAATATAATAGTAAAATTAAAGCAAGAGATGGGATGAATAGTAGAATGGTTAGAGTAATAATGGTATATAACTCAAAACTAAATGATAGGTAATCTCCCTGACTATACCGAAAAGGTCAGCACTGGAAAATCTCAGAGAACTTTAAGACTGTTATGGACTGAATCATGCCTCCCCCACCCCTGCCCAGTTCACACTTGGAAGCTCTAACCTCTGATGTGACTGTATCTGTGTTTGGAGATAAGGGCCTGTGAGGAGGTGATAAAAGTAAAATGGGACATAAGGGTGGGATCTAATTCCTTGTAAAAAGTGGAAGTCACCAGAGTTTCCAAGTGGGGTTCTGGCCAGAAGGCACCATGTGGACCCTAGGAAGAGAACCCTCACCAGAAACTGAGTTGGGTAGCACTATGGCTAAGAACTTCCCAGTCTCCAGAACTGTGGGAAATTGAATTTTGTTGTTGAAGTCACCCAGAGTGGTGAGCTGATTCTATGGTATTTTTACTATGGCAGCCCTAGTGGAAAACAGGATGGACTGAAAAGGCCTCCATTCATTCAAAAGTAGTGTCTGGAGAGAACTTAGAATTGTTAGGGAGATGTACAAAGTGATAATAATTCCCCAACCCCAACAAAGGACTCAAGAATCCAGAGGGGCCTATCAAATGTCAATAAAAATCCTTGGGCAAACCTTAGGGATGTTTTAGAATAAAAAAGGACAAAGAGAAAATCATAGTGTTTGGGGAATTAAGACATTACCTAAAAGAACAAAAATGAGATTGGTTTTCAGACTTCTGAAGGACAACGCTAATGGCTGGGCAACAATGAAATAATAACCTCAAAAAATCAAAGAAAATAAATTGAACCTAGAATTATTTACCATGTTAGCCACACTAGCATTCAAAATAAAGACATTTTCTGACCTACAAGGAATCAGAACATTCACCTCCTATTTCAGGATATGCTGCCATGAAAAATCAAATAAATCAATTCAAGAAAGGGCAATATTGTATACAAATAAAAGCAGTGAAAAGAAAAACCAGTGAGCTTACCATTGTTTAAATAATTTTAATGTCTGATATGGAAAAAATTGTAATAATCTGCAATTAAATCCCAAATGAAGAGAATCCAGAAAGTATTGAAAAGAATATTATGGAAAAAACATAGATTCAACTCAAGAAAGCAACAAAATCTATATAGTACTTAAACCTAGAAAAAGTGTCTTTTATGACTTTACTAAAGAAAAAAAATAACTGTAGAGATAGCATGTTCTTGGATGGAAGTTCAGTATTAAGAAGACTTAAATTCTCCTCAAAATTGGTCTTTAAGCCTAATAAAATCTAATTTAAAACCTAGGAATATTTTTCAGTGACTTTAGTGACTTCAAAATCTTCCCTGGAACTGAAGATGGTAATGAAAACTGTGAGCTGACAACAGGCTCCGTCAGTTCATCCCACGATCCAGAAACAAGTGTGTGTATATATGGGGACGTGTTAGAGATGGTAGCGACATTTAAGACTAAAGAAAAAATAAATTGTTTCATAAGTCACAGTGGAAAATTAGCTTTCTACTTGGAAAGCAAAAATTACATTTGTATCTCAGATCATGGACAAAATAACTTTGAACTTGACTAAAGAGCTAAATGGGAAAAGTTAATATTAAGAAAAAACAATACTTCTGTGATGTTGTAGTGAGAAATCTCTTTTATGTCACAAAACACAGACAGCATTATAAAAGATAAGTAGTTTTTTTCCTGAATGCATTTAATTTGTATGCTTACAAAACTAAGAGAAAATAGAGCAAGCCCCCAGTACACATCATTAAACTGTGGCCATCAGTAGAGTCATGGCCAATCTCATTTTATCTATCTGCTTGCTTTCGCTGGATCATGTTAGTGCAAATCTCAGATATTTTATAACGTCATTCATAAATATAGTTACTACATCCAAAAATATTCATAATTATTTAATACAGCTAAATATGCAGTTTAACTATTTTTTAAAATTGACTTTCATACAACAAAGGTACTATAATGAAAAGAGTGAAGAGGATAGATTATTTGCCAATTGTACAAAAAGGATTAGTATCCTTTATATGTTAAGAGTACTTCAAATGAACAAAGAGACCAAATCATTTCTATCACTTTTTTATTTAAAGATTAAAGAAACTAACAAAACAACAATAAGGACAAAATCAAAACAACACAAAAAACAACAAAAATGGTAAATGAACTGAAAACAAAATTATAGGAATTACCAATGGCTGCCACATTACATGCTGTTATCTTCAACAAAGTTGTGCAGCCCACCAGATGGAAGATTGATCAAACAATCAAAGAGAGTAACAAGTAATAAAATAAAATGGAAATGATGCAGAGCTTCACTATACAAGATGGTAGGAGTTCAACAATGCTTCTTATACTACACATCACTGTTTTCAGATCAGTCATTCTGATTACCAGATTCAAGCATGCAAAATTGATCAAGAAAAAAGAGGGCTGGGGATATAACTCAGTGGAATAAGTGCCTGCCTGGCAAGTGGGAGGTCCTGAGTTTGATCCCTGGTACCGCAAAAAAAAAAGAAAGAAAAAAAAAAGAAACTTTTAAGCATTGACTATTCCTTTCAATAAACTACAGACATCAGCAATACACCTATCCCAGCTATCCTTGCATTCACGTATAAATTTTGTTTTTCATTTTAAAAAGAAAAAAATAAAATAGCAAAAACAAGTACATAAAACAGCATAGAGAACAACAAAAACGGTACAGAATTTTACATGGTGATAGGATACTAACATTGGTTGTTATATTACATAATGTTATCTTCAAAATGGTTGCACATATGACCAGATATAGGCATGTAAGATTGATCAAACAATTACACATTAACAGTACTTTTCAATAAATCAACAGATATTGGTAGTACAATTATCCTAGCTATCCTGTGTATACATATACATATTTTTTTCCTATTCTTTGTTTCTTTTTCCTCTCCCCTCCTTCATCTCAGTTGTTCCTTCCTATCTGAGCAGTTTCTTTTCCCTTTCAGAATATTTATTGTACCTTTCAGATTTTATTTACTCTTTCAGGTTCTTATAGTAGGGAGGAAATATAATGTTTACACATGTGAATCTGACTTATTTCACTTATGGGTATGGTCTCTAGTTTCATCCACTTATCTATAAAAGCCTCTAGTTTATCTTTCTTTATAGCTGAGTAATACTCCATTGTATAAAAATACCACATCTTTTTTTAATCCATTCCTCAGTTGATGAACATTTGGGTTGTTTCCAAGATTTAGCTATTACAAATTGTGCTGCTATAAACATGGGTGCGCATATATCGCTGTGGTATGATGTTTTCAGTTCTTCTGGAAAAATACCCAGAAGGGGAGTAGCTGGGTTGAATGGGACCTGTAATTCTAGTTTACTGAGGAATCTCTAGGCTGATTTGTGGTGGCACCAGGCTACACTCCACCAACAGTGGAGAAGTGTTCCTTTTACCCCACAGCCCCTCCAGCATTCCTTATGGGTTGATTTCTTGTTGATAGCCATTCTTTCTGGGGTGAGATGGAATCTCAGTGTTGTTTTAATTTGCATTTCTCAGATGACTAATGACATTGAACATTTTTTCATGTATTTATTTGCCATTTGTATTTCTTCATGTGTGAAGTGTGTATTCATAGCAGATGCCCATTTTTGAATGGGGTCTTTCAATTTTGGGGGCCTAATTTTGTTTAAAATTCTTTACATGTTCTAGACAGGAGTCCTTTGTCTGAGGAACAGTTGACTAAAATTTTTTCCCAATTCATGGGTTTTCTTTTCACCCTGTTGGTGATTTCTTTTGATGTGCAAAAACTTTTCAATAAGATGAGATCCCAGTTGTTGATTCTTTAAAGTATCTCCTGTGCAGTTTGGGTTTTGTTCATGAACTCTCTGCCTACCTTTATGTCTTCAAGACTTCCACCTACTTTCTCTTCCAATAGATCTAGTGTTTCTGTTTTAATATTTAGATCTTTAAGCCATTTTGACTTTACTTTGGTGCATGGTGATAAGTAAACCTTTTTTGAATGACAAAGGTGCTGAATGACCAATAGAAGAAAAAGCATAAGTTGTCAATAGACCTTTAAAAAGACTACTGTCATGAGCACACAGCGAAATGTAACAAGAATGGAATATTTCTACCGTTCAGCTTGCTAGAGATAGTTAAAATTCATAAAATCCAGAATTTGCAAAATTCAGGAAAAATGGCACTCTCAGACTCTGTGGAAGTGTCAATCTGTATAGAAATTTTTAGAGAGTAAGGAAGTGTGTATTAAAATTTTCTGTTTCCAGCTACCTCACCTGGAGAATAGCTTCCATAAGGGGACAGTGAGGCTCAGGTAGCACAGTGGTATAGCGTGCAGACCCATTGCTGTGGTTCAAGTCTTAGCTCACCACCTACAAGTTATAGATATTTCAGTGATGTTACCTTAGTTGCCTCAGCAGTGAAGCAGAGATGATATCTCACCTATGTCATAAGGTTAACTACTGCATGCAAAGTTACTTAAGACAAAGATTAGTAGACTATCAAAAGATACTTATTGGCCCAGCATGGTGGTTTATACCTATAATCCCAGCACTCTGGGAGGCTGAAGCAGGAGGATAGAGAATTTCAGGCCAGCTTGAGCACCTTAGTGAGATCTTGTCTCAGAAAAAAAATTTTAAAAGGACCCAGGGTGAAGGCCTAAAGTTCCATTCCCCGTACCAAAAAATAGATGAGTACTACAGTATTGCCATACACTATATATATGGATACTGGATATTATATATGAATATTAAACATTAGGTGGCTTCGTTTTGTACCACTGGAAATAAGTGATAATGTGGTGTTTGCAGTGGCACAAAATTATCACTTATCTACTAATGTCACTATTCTGTAATAATTGGATAATATTATAATTATACTATGTGACTGTTAATAAAAAAATAACATAATGTTGATTTTACATGCTGTTTTGGAAAAATCCCTAAGATGCGTTACTAAACAGTGGTAAAGCGGAAACCAGGTTAAAGAATAGTATGACAGAATGATCCCAAAATAGAAAATGTACACATACATATGTATGCTGGACTTGTGTACGCTGGCAAACAAGGCAAGACAGTTTGGGGTGGCCATCTGACCCATCTGACTTGGGAATGGGCAGTAAGGGTATACATCAGCTGAGGTTAATTTAAAGCAGACATTTTAAATAATAACTTGGAAGCAACAATAAAAAGTAATAAAACCTACTTGGTCTATATTTCATTGTTACTATGTGCTGTGAATCTAAGCAGTGCAGATAAATAACGGCAGTTATAATGCACTTAGCACTGCCGGGGCAGACCCTGCTTCTTCTTCCTCCAGCCTCTAAGCCTGTACACCACTGGATGCTCTTCTATGGGGAAGAGCATAGAAAAGTTTAGGGTAGAAAATTATAGACACCACTTAATTAAGTACAGATAATTTACAGAGGGAAGAGAGGTTGAATGGGGATTTGTAAGATTTTTACTTTCCACTGGTTCGTTAAAATGTTTTTCCAAAGAACATATTAATTTATTTATAATTACTTGTATAATTATGTTTTTCATTTGACCTCAGAAAGAACAGAGTTGGCAAGAGGACTTATCCCAGGAAGTCGGGAAGATGGAGTGCAATGATAAATTATTCCATGCCCTCAGGTATTTTAGATCACAGGTTAGATATAGTAACTGCATTTTCAGAACTAAAAAGGAGAACACAATGTCTGCCTAAGGATTTGTAGTGCAACTCTGAAAAGGAGAGCCAGCATGGGACATCCAATCTGGATGCCAAAAGAACAGAATTTCCTCAACAATCTGATGCTTGATAATTTCTCCAATCCTGCTCTTTCTGGATTCGGTTGGAACTGAACCAGTATCAGTTTAAAATCCAGCATTTGGTCTGCCCCAAGTTGAAGGCCTTGCAGTCTTCGCTCCCAGGATCTCTGAGATACTCCTGCTCCCCAGGTGCCCCAGTGGCACCTCCAAGGATACTGTCTTCTCTCATGTGCTAGGCTCGCTGTTTTCCTGACTCTCAGTCCTCTAATTTTCTCCGAGTCTCTCCCAGCCCCAGCTTGAAGGACAGCTGAGCCAGCCGGGTCTGGGCCTCTGATACCAATCCTGCTGAGACGAGCAGACAGTCCCAGACAGAGTAAGCTGAGGCCACAGACTTGGAGCTGCTGGAAACCAAAAGGAGGAAGATGATAGGCCCAGAGATGGGCATTTACCAGGAAACAGACTGAGGAGGGCAGGCGGGGGTTGAGTAGAAAAGAGAAGTTGGAAAAGGACTCACAGAACATCTTGAGGCCTGTAGGAAGTGGAAGAAAGGTAAGAACTAAACGTAGGCAAGAGTTTATTCATAAGCATGAGAAAGAACGATTGGGATAGAATTATCAAGGTAACTGCACAGATTTATCCCTGAGTGGAACAATGAAATGTTCCAGCAGACCAGCCTGTTTTACTACAAAACAGGGACAGAACATGGGTCAGAAAGACTTGTTCCACCAGGGCTGTGTGATATAAAGCAAGTTCCTTAACCCCCTGAGTTTTACCTGTAAGTTGGGGGTCCTTTAAAATATTTAATGTGTTCAGGTAAGTAATGCTTTCAGTCCAGTGTTCAGTAAATCTGAAATTATTTTTCCTTCCATAAAAATGTTGTTAATGGTGAAAACTCACCTGCAGCTGCTCAATGCCCATGTCATACTCAGTGTGAGCAGTGGATATACCAAAGAAAGGTTTAATTTCATAACTAATATCATCAAGCATACCTCATTTGCTATTCTATTATAAACAGCGTTCAGTCCTCACAATAACTCTGTGTAGCAAGTAATATTGTGATTCCTAGTTTTCAACTGAGAAAATTAGGATTCAAAGAGGGTAAGTGATTTTCCCAAGGCAAATAACTAAAATATTGTGATTCCTAGTTTTCAACTGAGAAAATTAGGATTCAAAGAGGGTAAGTGATTTTCCCAAGGCAAATAACTAAAAAAAAAGAGGCAGAGGCAGGAAGGAGATCCAGTGTCAATTGCAAAATGCATGCCCTCTACCACTGTACTAGACTTTGTACCAACAATAAGGCCAAAACAAAAAAAACTAGACCAAAAGTACAGCAAGTGAGCGTCCTAGGAGAGGCATTAAGGGAGCTCTACAGGGCACGCCCTCCATTTGTGGGAACAGCTGGTGGAGGAGGCTTTTCAGAAATCTCCCATTTGACAATAGGATTCAGCGGAAATGCTACTGGCAAAGTGAAATACTAACATCCCCTCCACCTTCCCCCCCTCCTACTGAACATGGGTGAGGGAGCTAACATCAAACAAATAAAGCTGTGGGCTGCGGCATTGCCTCATGTTGTGAAAGTATCTTGCAATCAAGGAGGGTAATGTGGTAATAACTCCAGAGGAGGGGCAGTGGGTCAGCAGGCAGTCTGAGACAAGCTAAGTCAAAGTCTGCCCTTATGTCCACTGTGATTCCAAACGTTCTGTCCTGGTTCTATGGGCAGAAAGCCCTTGGAGAATCAAAGAGCAAAACAAAAAATGACTACAGTCTTGTCAGTTTAATAACGCCAGCAGTATTAGAGGTTTTCATTAAGGTTGTAATTATCATCATCATTTCATTTATTTACTCAGCCATGTATTTATCTAACAGAACCTACCATACATAGTCCAGGTCCTATATTAAATACTGAGACAGCGTAAGGAGTCCCCCAGGAGCTTATATTTTAGTCCAGAAACAGCAGAAAATGGGTTCTTCCAAAGTATCAGGTTAATAACTCTTAGTTATTGTGGGCTGATCAGGCCCACAATCTCCCAAACAGTGGAAAGCCCAGGCTTAAATAAATGAGACAACTGAAATTATTTTAGTGCTCCAGGAGGGTCCAACCTCTCATACAATGTGAGATTCTCTGGGTTAAGACAAAGAACCTCCTTGGGTGGCCCACATTTATTTGGTTTTCAAAAAAAGGAAGGGGATACGAAGAAAATGCAGGAATCTGGGCAGGACATGGGAAACCCTTTAAGGACTTCTGCAGGTATTCATTGTGTTAATTTAGGCGAACTATGTGATCTCCAGGATGGCCTTCACTGCAGGAGTAAAATTCCTGCAGCTACAGTCTCCTCTCAGTTAACTGGGGTTGGATCTGTGGCCTTATCTTCTTCTTTGAGGTGTGTCAACTTCACAGGCCAATACAGGCTTCAGCAGGGACCAGTGACTAGTAATGGTTCACTTACTATGAGTCCAGTGCCCATCTCCAGACAAGGGCAAACTCACATGTAAACATGAAAAGCCAATTGGTTAATATTAATTCCTGCTCAGAGCTGCTTCATAGTGGTCTCCATCACTAAAGCAATCGAGTAAGAGTTCTGCTATCAAAGAGGGCCTGCCACATGCCAAAGTGTTCTCCCTGCAAGGAAGTGATGGTACCAGAGGGACTCAGAAAATATCTTCTGCAATGTGCAATACAGAGGGGATCTTTGAGAAGTAGTCCAGCTCCCTCGTTGTTTAGAGAGGAAAATCATCGACCTGAGTTACAAAAGGATAAAGTGCAATTTAAGACTGTTTATGATAAGTATCCACTGAAACCCTACTCTTGTAAAAAGGAGTCTGAAGAAGACAGGTAGCACTCTCTGTCAGGAATGCTCCCTGGAAGAGGTGAGAATTAAACTGGGCTTTCCTAGAAAAATAAGTCATGCATGTGTGTAGTGTATGCATGTTTAGGGAAAATAACCTGTTCAGTTGTTGACTGAGTTATTTGCATGTAATTTGTACTTATCAAGGACCAAAAGTTCTTCAGCTCTGCAATCTTTTTATTTTAATTTCTGTCTGTGAAGATCTACAAGCTGATATGATTCATTGTACAGGCTTTTGAGTCAGACAGACCTAGAATCAAATTCAGGCTTTGCCATTTTTATGCTATAGGATCTTAGTTTCCTCATTTGTTGAATAAGGATATTTATGTCTACCACAGGATTATTATGAGCACTAAATGAGATAATATATATAAAGTGTATAGTATAGGGCTTAACACTCAAGAAGTACCTGATATGACTACACATATTGATCCTTACTTATATTGATGCTATGACATTTTTAGTGCCTGCTTTTTCTTGAATACTTTTATCAAACAGGCAGGTGCCAAGCACCATGCTGTATACTTACCCCAGAGTTGTGTACCAGACCGACACATTCTCTGCCCTCTCAGGGCAATCTAGAAAGGGGTCAACATGTAAACACATGATTACCACACAACACAAGGTGTGTTAATAACACGGGTGGGCATCTTCACATGGGCTATGGAATTTAAAGGCTACCTCAGAGCCGGTGGAGCCTGACCTTACCAGGACGCAGGCACCTAAGGGGCCTACCAACACACTCATCGTCATTGCTCCTGGACAGCTCTTAGCTTGTTCTGTTTTATCTACAAGATAGTTTCCATTTCATAGCAGAAATATAAGAATTTTTGAAAGTTTTCTTTTACTAGTAGTGTATTGTCAAAAGAAAATGTGAAAATCAATAAATATGCACGTGAGTTTAAGCGCCAGTCAAGAGGTGACTCCAGTAGTCCAGGCCTCTGCAGGCCGCACTACAAAGTCATTTTTTTTTTTGGCGGTACTGGGGATCAAACTCAGGACCTTGCGCTTGCTAGGCAGGTGCTTATTCCACTGAGCTATATCCCCAGCCCCTACAAAATCATTTTTAAAAATCTCATGTAATGCTTGTTAGAATCTTAAAATAGAAAATTAACAATTTTTAGTCTCCATTAGAGATGAGAAAACCAAGGAAAGATCTCAAACCTAAGTAATAGAGGGACCTGCGACTCAAGCAAATGTATCCAGCCTCCTAGCTCAAGGCTCTTTTTGTAAATCTTAAACTGCTACCTTTCCCTACTGCTGCACAGCTAAATACAATTCCCAGTTCTAGCAGGGTATGCAGAACAAGACAGAACAGTGTAAGCCAATGCTCGGACCTGTCTCATGTAGAGATTCTACCCTTATATTCCACGTTACCCTCATGCTCAATTCCAGTAGCTGACTGTCAGGAGTAAGGTCAAAGGTTTTTCAGTACTGTTTTTAAGAGGATCACTGTAAAACAGGCTGTTTTATTAGAGTCAGCTTCAGTTTGCACATCATTAAAACAGGAAAATAATTACAGTGATGATTAAATGAGAAGGTATATTTTTAAATGGCTGGCATATAACAGACATTCACAAGCATATAAATATTCTTCTCCCTTGAACTCTCCTATACACCCATGGCTCATTTTTCAGGACAAGAACAGACATCCTTTAGGAAGCCCCTCCTGTCCATGTAAGCTGAAGGCTTTGCAGCAGCTGTGGAGGCAGAGGGAGAAAAGGAACTTCTTGGGTTCTGCATAGTCTCTAGCCTGAAGGGAGCTCTGCAGCAGGATCTCAGCTTTATGTTCTATGCTTAGTGTGGGCTGAAGACCTCTGCCCTTAGGGGGCAGATATCGTGCCCCCAGGCCTGGAGAAGAAGCCCCAATTGTTTTGTGTGCCCTAAAAGGAATGTGGATCAGGGCTGCCTGATACCCTGTGGGTTTGGTAAACTTAGCTTGTTCATTCTCACCCAGGAGAACTTTTACCTTGAGGGCTTAGCAACTAGAAAAACATCCCAGAAGTCAATGATTTCTTACTCTTCAGGGAGCCAAGGAAAAGACAGTTTCTGGGCTGGACATCAGGACAAACCCATAAACTGTGCTAAGGCTTCATCCGATCCCAGGAAATGCAGTGCTGATTCCATGTGCGAGGAGACACAGTTTCCTGCCAGAAGAGGATCTGGACTTCGTCTCTATGTGTGCCAGCATTTAGATGTAGCTGTCCAGGACTTCATGGATGACCTGCAGTCATGGCCAGGCCCCAGCTGCAAGTTAGGCTGAGCCTGACTTTCACAGTCCTATTCAAAGCAATTAAACAATCAAATGAGAACTTAGTAGATACAGGCATTTGGGAAAGCAGACGGTATTATAGAAAGCTCACGGGGTTTGAAGTTCAAGAGACTTCCGTTTAAAACCAGCTCTACCATCCTCCATTGTTACTTGGGAAAGATACTACCTTCTTGGGCCTCATTTTACATCATGTAAAGTAACAGTAATAGTAACAGCTGCTTTCCAGAGCTAAAACAAGAGCTACATGATATTATCAAATATAAAGGGTGAAAAATAATGCATGCCTCTTGGTCAGTACTACACCAATCTTTATTATTGAGTTTTATGGAGCGACAGAAAGGAAAATAATACACAATTAGAGACAGTATGTATAAAATGCAATTTAACTCATGTGATAGTTTTCAACCAGCATGTATTGGAGAACCTCCTAAGTGGTTGTAACTAGCAGTGGCCTCTGGCCTAGAGAAACTCAGAGTTTTGCAACTGAGATGGATGAGTAAGCAAATAGTTTTCACCAAGGCTATGAGTGATCAGAGGTAAGCAAGCAAAAATGCTGTAGGAGCAGAGTGGAGGAGGCGCTCACGGCTCCGAGGGAGTTAGGTGAGGGCTTGCTGAGGAAGCAACTCTAGGGCTTTGGTGACTCTATCTTAAAAGACAAGACGGATAGGAGCTCACCAGGGGGAAGGAGTGTGGCCAGTGGCTCTGAGTGTGCAGAAAAAGCGGAGGCAGAGTGGCTCGCTTAGGAGGGTGGGACCATGGACTAATTGTATGTAAGTAGTTGATAAAGGAAGATCAGTCTCAAGAAACATAGAAAAGAATTTGCTCGCCTGCAGAGGAGTTCGGACTTTGCTGTGGGGGTAGCAGGGGGTTTGAAGCAAAGACAAAGGTTGATTAATTTGCCTTTAAGAAAGATAACTGAGTGGAAGATGGGTGCAGAGGGAAAGACCAGAGGCTGGGAGGCTGGAAGCCTGCAGAGATAAGAAGCCCGTCGGGGTTACATGATCCAGGAGTTGGAGGGGGGTCAGGAAGAGAGGATAGACCTCCTGGCTCCTAGTTTGAACTTTGTTGATTAGATTTCATCTCCTTCTGCATTTTTGAAACCTTCCTACTAAGTAAACCCTGACCTGAAATTACAGTACTTATGTGAACAGGACTATAGAGCTACAAATTTCCAAACAGGTTTGAATCGGCCTGAGGCACTTGCTTTTCATCCATGGTTTGTATGTTCAGCTCTCTTTCTAAGCCTCTGCTCCATGAGGTCTGTATTCACCAGGAGAATGCAAACTTGTACTGATTGGGATCAATCAGTCATCCACCCATCCCCACAAATGTATTGACAGCTGCTATGTTGTACTCCTTGATTAACTCCTGGGGACATATAGATAAAGGCAATTTCTGCCTGAAGGGGAGATACAATCATAAATAGTGCAGTGCAAATCCAACCAGAGGGATATGCTGATTGCTGTGGGAGCTAGAAGCAAAGATACCCAGCAGTTTGAGTCATGAGAAGAAAGGGTCACTTGTGCCAAGCCTGGGAGGGCAGAGAGGTGCGCTGAGGTACTGTGAGTCAAAGAAAGAGCACATGCTCATGGAGGGTGCGGTGGAGTTGTAGGAGTGATTAGAATTCAGTAGTTTTCTCATCCTAAAGTGAAGTAGATGCTTTGCCCGCTTTAACTACATAAGCCACATTAATTCAGGTTTAATTTGTGGCTTTCCTCTGGCTTACAAAACCAAAACCCAAATTACCAAATAGGCAACGTTTTTAGTGCCTCTCTTAGGGCACCCCCATCTCTGAGCCTGGTGCCCTCAATTGCTCCTCAAACGACCAGAGCCTACTGCAGCCCCCCTGAGGGGTGGCCCAGGCTCCCAGTCTCTGTTCATACGTGCTCACTTCCCTCTGAAGTGTTAGCTTGTGGGCTCAGCTTTCAGGCGGTGCTGATAGGGAAGACTGCTGTGTACTCCATTCCTCTGCGGGCCGGCTGAGACCTTAACCCCCGTCACGAGTGTCTGCACTTAACGCTGATCGCGTCTCCTCAGGGGTCCTCAGCGAGGTGCACCCTGCCGCCATTTTTCCCACTGTGCACGTTCTCTGCTCACGGCTTTCTGTCACATTCGCTTCTCTGGAGTCACCTTCTACCTCTCTGGCAGCCTCCTGGGCACAGCTCTGTCATGTAACTGGTAAAACACAGAACTTGCACCATCTTTCTGTTTTGGTCTTCACAGCAGACTAAATAAAACCTCTGTGTTCTATTCATTTCTCTTCCCCAATTTCTTCCCACAGTGGTGCTAAAAAAATGTGAAGAATGAATGAATTAGTAAAGGAATGCACAGAAGACTCTGGAACAAAACTACTGCCAGTGGAATATTATTTTAAAGTGTTGAATGCCATACAGCTGGCGAACCAACTTTTGAGAGTTCTAGTCCCTCTCTGTACAATAAGCCCATGTCTACTCAGCCAGTGTCTTAGGTCAGTCATGAGCAAAATGATGCTGTTCCAGAAAGGAGAAGACAGTATCTTATATTTTAATTTCTTTGAGCTCTGTCTGGCCTAGTTTCTTCAGTCTCATTCTGTGGCCTTGTGCTATTTTGTGTGGTTCTTATTCATGAACTAGGTATTATTAATGACACACCAGGAGTTGATATTCTACTTGACCTGAATTATGCTTCAACCTTAATGCTGTGAAATTCACTGAAGAGAATTAAATTGAAGTTAATTCTCACTAAAAAGAAAATGATTAGTCCCCAGTTTATTATTAGAACTGGGCTTTAATCTAACTTTTTTGTGTTAAGATCAAAAAATACTAAAGAGTCTGACTAACTAACCACGTAAATCAAATGCCAGGAGTGCTCAGCCAAGGCCAAATATGGGAAGAGTCAAACAATGTACAGAAAACAAATAAATGAATTACAGTGTTGGGTAAACTGCTACTTGGCATACATCCATGAACATGGACCAAAGAAATGTCTCAGGAAAGATGTGAGAAATATCTGTGGAAAATGTTGCAGAAGCAGATCTAAATTTGACCAGAAAACTTGATCACAGCTGAACTTTGTCCCGTAGGACTAACACAGAAAGCTTCCACTAGTACGTGTTTGTTCACCAGTTTGTCTGTGAGTCATGGGTAAAGCTCCCTGAAAAATGAACTGTGCTCCACAGACGCCTTGATCATCGTTGCTCATGGCCTCCTAGAGCCCTCCTGGCACACAGCTCTGGGAAGCCAAGGTAACACAGTCTAGCTGCTTGGAGCTGAGGAGGGGCCCTGGGTTATGAGTGGGCAGTCCTGGGCTCCAGTGTGCAACTAACTGGAGATTGTTTGGCATTGTGTTCAATTTGAATGTAATTATAACAAGCTGCTTTAATTTACAGAATTACTAATTTCATAATGAAAGTCACCTGTGAATATTTGGAATGAAAAGGGGGAGATCTTGGGAAAAGTTTTCCAAAATCTGCCAAAGAACTAGCTTTGTGGAGCTATGTTCCCAGCCCAAAGAAGCTACAGAAAATGAAAAGGTTTGAATCCTCCTGTCTCAGGGAGGGGCCATAGGACAGCAGTGTTGTTATCTGAGAAACCAGATAGAATGGGGGGAGCCGTAATGGCAGTTAACCCCTGTTAGACACTCACCATGAGTAAGGCGTTATCCTGACTGCTTTACATCTAGTGCTTCATTTAATCTTAACAAACACCTTATAAAGGTGGATCCTACCATCTGTTCTCATTAAAAGATAAAGAAACTGAGACATGGAGAGAGGATTTTTGCTCATTTGGTTGTGTCTTTTGTTTTCACTTGTGCCAAATCACGCAGTTGAGCTGCCCTAGAGACTTGAGCTCAGGTGGTTGTGCCTGCAGGTTCTCTGTGCCTAACTAATCACTGTGCCATTTCAAGAGGGACCCCCTACGGGGTAGTACCATGGTTCTGATTTGGTTTGTCCTCCAGGAGTTCATGAGCTAGAACTAGAAGCATGGTTCCAGTGTGGTAGTAGTTGAAGTAATACAACCTTTAAAAGGTGGGATCTATTGGGAAGTAATTAGGTCACAGGAACTTCATACTCACAAATGAATTAATATTGTCTCTTGGGAGTATGGCTTATTATGAACAAGCCTGGCACCTCTCCTAAACCCTTTTTCAATATGTGCCACTCACCCAGTCTTGTACGCACTCCCTCCATTTTATACCCTCTGCCATAACCCTTCACCAGAACCAAGTAGCTGCTGGATCTCTGTTCCTGAACCTCTAGAACTGTGAGCTGACTGAACCGTTTTTCCTTATAAAGTACTCAGCTGCAGGTATTTTGTTATAGTGACACAAAAGTGGCTAAGACAAATATGTACCAAAAAAAATGTCCTCAGAGCTCAGAGGAGACAGACATGCACTCTGTCCATCCTTCTTCTAGGCCTGGAAGGATGGGGAAGACTCAGACACATAGAGTGCAGGAGGTATTCAGAGAAATGGAGAGAAGTGTTTCTAGGAGACAGCATTAATAAACTATGAAAGCTGTGAACATAGAATATCTAAGGAAACAGCCAAGACCAGTCTGGTTGTATTAGAAGGTATGAAAGCCAGTCAAGAAAAGAAGGATCACTCCCCGGCCTTTTGGCTAAGATCAAGTAAAGAACGGGGAAGAAGACTGGGGACTAGGCTGGAGCCAGCTGTGAAAAGTTTCCGCATGTTGATGGCCCCTTCTCACCTGTTCCCAGGAAATTGCTGCACTGATAAACTTACCACCAAAAATCACACTCAGAGTGAGAATTTGACCATGTAAAGGAACAGATTTTTAAAAATCAAAGAAAAACTCACTTTCTCCCAAGAACCAACAAGTGCAAGGAATTCAAATTCTCATTCCAGTTTTCTGTTTGTCAGCTGTGAATGTCCCTCTAGATGGTCCAGGGCAGCTATACACTATCAGTTTATTAGACACTCCATGTCATACTGTGGAGAGTAGCTAGGTTTTTGGCAATAATTTTGGAGAATCTCAGAAGGTTTTAAAGCTTCCTTAGAAATAATGGGGGTATGGCTTACTGTTATGCCTACATGACATGTAACTGGAGTATCAATAAATCCTTGTACTTAACATTAGCACTGGAGAGCCTTTCGAGGCCATACAGGGTATGTCCAATTATTTTTCAGAAGAAGTACACAGAGTTAAAATAATTCAATGGGCATACTCAAAATCATCCTGAAAGTCAATAACAAAATCATATTCTGAACACAGAAGTTATGAAAAGTAAAACAAATGCTTTTAATGCACACTTAGAAAATCTGAATACAGAGTCATCCGGTGTTCTTCTGTCCCAACATGCCATGAATCTTTGAAATTTGGTGAAGACATAATACTTTAGCAGGAGTCTTTTAAAAATGTTGACCATGCCAGGTGTAGTGGCACATGCCTGTAATCCTAGCACTTGGGAGGCTGAGGCAGAAGGATCGCTGTGAGTTCAAGGCCAGCCTGGAATATACAGTGAGTCCAAGGCCAACCTGAACTACATAGCAAGACCTTGTCTCAATAAAAAAGTTGACCATAATAATTTTACACTTAAGAAATTGATCTTTGACTTATATATTATGTTACAAAATAAAGCAGTAGAGATAGTAAAATTAACAATGACCCTGACTGAGAACTTACTGTCAGAGGCATTGTGCCACTTAAAATGCACTATATCACTATTTTATATCACTAGGACAACAGCTCTCACAGAAGTACTGCTGTCATCCCTTTTTTATGACTGAGTCATCTTTAAAGACATTTAGTAATTTGTATAAGACTACAGGAAGTGTGTAGCAGTCTGGGACTTACATCCAGTACCTTCTGACACCAAGTTCTGTGTTACTGTTATAATGCGTGACCTCCATAGTTAGTAGGGGGTGACACTCACCTTTTTACCGTGAAGTTCTAATTATTCAGACAAGATACAGAAGCTAGCAGATTTAGTCCTTTAAGAATTTTTGCCCTTAAATGAAAGCCTTTAAGAAGGTAATACTTCTAATAAGATATTATATCTATGTGTCATGATCAATTACCTTTGCTGACTTTTCTGGGGAAATGGATGCCTGTGGTTTATTACACAGTCAGAATCTCAGTGACTGTTAGTTGCCATTAGCAGGCTGTGGCCATCAAATAGATGCCCCGTTACAAGTGAGGCCTGCTTAGTTATCCTAAGACCCGCTGCAGTATTCTGGGGTATTGAAAGTTGTGTTTGGGCTGGGGCCCAGCTTCCCGTCCTGCTCAGCCCCACACGTCCTGCAAGTGGCAGACACCCAGCACTCACTGTATCTGTAATCTTAGGTAACTTTCTAAATCTCCACCGATCCCCAGGTCCCACTGACTACATCTGAGAAATGGCCTTTGGCCCTTGCACTTCCTCTCTGTGCTTCCTGTCGCTGCCATTCTGTAGACAACCATCAGTCATCTCTTGCCAGCATTATGCTAAAAGTCTGCTAAGTCTTGGGACATCTACTCCGATACCTTCCAACCCACTCTTTCCTTTGCTACCAGGATGATCCCTTTACAATGAATCGTGTCACTCTTCTAGATGGCTTGATGTTGCCTATAAAATAGAATTCGCACTGCAGACTGGTGTAAGGTTAAATTTTGTGACAAGGAGCTAAGTTATGAGCTGGGTGTGTTTCACCCAATCTTGCTCACACCTCACCACAATTTGGCCCTTTCCTTCTGGAATTCAGTAAATATCTTGTGAATAACTGAATGCTTTTCTCTTTAGAAATCCTTTAGACAAGATTCCTTGCACTTGTTATTCGACAAACTTAGTCAGTGACTGCCATGTACTTTAACAGTCACTATTTTATAATAGGATAATGGGAATAACTGGGGACACAGAGCTTAGACTCCTGCATTTGAATGCATTTTAATTAAGTTCTGGTCTTCTTTCTCTAAGTGGATTGGCTTTTGTAAGCGCATCATTTTTTCCCCTGGGCCTCACTTTGTCCATCTGTGCAATTACATTCCGTGTCTGTACTGGCCCCTAACACTAGAATTCCTTAGAAGGAAGAACTGGGAATATTAGCCCTAGGTAGTCAGGCGTGTGTCACACAGCTAATGCCTGCGTTCAGCATTTCCAAGGCACTCTACTTTGCTCCTCTTCCCACTTTAGCACCGCTTCTCAGACCCTCCTGACTTCCCGTGCATGTAGTCGCAACACTGGGGTCTGACTACGCAATAAAGTAGACTCAAGTTGAAATAATGCGGCTCTTAGAGGCTTCAGCTGTGATCTCAGCTTCGGACCAAAATTTTTCTTGGCCAGGGGAGGGAAGGAAAGAGAGAGAGAGAGAGAGAGAGAGAGAGAGAGCGAGCCTTACTTCAGGAAGTGCTAATGCTGACTTAGCACGCTGTAGGACTAGAATTGGAGCAGGAACTTGTGTGGACTGGCAGGGAGCTTGCAGGCGTAAGTCAAAGACAGAGGAAAAAGGTGAAGTCAGCACAGGAGAAACAGTTCTTATGGCAAAGATTTCAAGAGCTGGAAGGCAGCAGGGCTGGTGTGCCTAAGAACTCTTTTTCTGAGAAGCTTTTGTGTATTAGGCAATTAAATCTGAACTGTAATTCTGCAAAGCAGGTGTTATTATCCCACGGAGAATCCAAAGCTCAACGAGATTAACTTTTCCAGAATCGCACAATTAATAAGTAACTGTGGGGCCCAAATACAGTTCTCAAAGACTTGAGTTCTTTCTTTCACATACCCTGAAAAGCATCTGAAAAGAATTTGGGAAATCATGAGGATAAAACTAGGCATTCATAGGATACTCACTGTGTGATAATTTTAAGGGGCAAAGTACTAATGGGATAATATTGAATCCTAAATCAACACTAACCACGCCAAAGGGCAGAGTTACAATCACCTTACTGAACAGCATTAGGTTATAAAGGAATGTTGTCCTTTGGAGGGCCACAGAATGATGTTAATTCCTTGAGCATGAATGTGACTAATAAACTGGGTGGGGCACCTGTCATCTTGTCCACACAGCTGTCTGGGCAGGCTAATCTCTGGCTGGAGTCTCGCTGCTGTCTGCCCCGTTGCATGCTGTCGTCTAATCTCCTGGCTTCACAGTTAGGTTGACATTTTTGCTTAGTCTGACTCATCTGCTCCCAGCCTCAACTGTTCTGCACCACCATAGACTTCTTTTACACTTGGCCTACTTAGAAACATGGGACGTTAGTGTTGGGAGGGAGTTGCCTAGAAGTCACCTAGCATAACCCCTTTATGTTACAACTAGGTAAGTGGCCCCAGAGGAAGCTTGGTGTGTTCTGTCTAAATTTGGGTGGGTTTCGGTATGAGGCATAGTGGGACTTCAGTAAGACAACTTGTAGGGCAGAGGGAGGAAGCTGCGATTGAGCAGGCCTGAAGCTGGCAGTGCTAACTCAGCTGCAGGACTATTACGGGTGGAACACAGGGAGGGGAAGAGTGGGCTGGGTTAGGGAAGCAAAGAGTTGGGAACCCAGCCAGGCAGTCTGAAGTTCAGGGTAGAGCTTCTGTCCCAGCAGAGAAATGTGGCCCTGAAGGTCAGTTGTGAAAATTGGATCAACATGCCCAGGAGGGTGAGGGAGTATAGGAGAGAAAAATTGTAAATTGAGTCTATCAAGGTGTGCAGAGTTCGCCAGAGGCATGATAAGGTTTGGACTTGTAGTAGTATACCCCACCCAGATTGGGGGTTGGGACCGACACACTTCTCACCCTCTTTAGGAGGCCTCCATCCTGCAGCTGGAGGGAGGTAGTGACTCCAGATCACAGCTGGGGAACCAGGGAAGACAGCACTACAGGGCTGTATCCACTCTGCTTCCCACGCATCTCTGGGATGTCCCTGCCCCCCTTTCTGTGATGACCACCTTGAGCCCTTCTTATGACTCACCAAATTGTTGCAATGGCATTTTAGTTCATTTATTATCCTCTGAGTGTACTCTTTCTTTTTTATTTTTGTTTTTGATTTGAGACAGAGTTCTGCTGTGTAGCCCAGGCTGGTTTTGAACTCACAGCGATCTTCCTGAGTGCTGAGATTTCGGGCATGCCCCACCATGCCCGGCTTGACAGTGCTCTTTCTGAAGCAACCCCCTCGCCATCACCAGAGCCTATGAGGGTGTGACTTGCCTTCTACAAACACTGGGTGGCTTGCCATTGGCTAGCAGCCTTTCTCCACTGAGCTTCCATGTGAGACTTAAACCCTACAGAAAGTTATTTGAAGGACTATTTTCTGAATTCTCTCTAGGATGGTACATAGTGGCATTCTAGGCACAGAGGGGAGAAGTTTATTTGTACAATGCAGGTCTTAAATCATCGGGGCTTCATTTTTCCTGTGGAGCTGCAGTTGAGAGGTGCTCCAGAGAATAAAGCTGAAATGCCTAAGAGTGGCACACCAGGTCCTACTTAATGTTAGCCTAACCATCCATGTAGCATCGGCTCCTGTTTACCCTGGGATGCATACTACGCTCTAGTTACAACGATGTCTTGCCGTTCCTTCATCCAGCTATTCCCTTCCTGTCTCACTGTTTCTCCTTCAACCTACACTGCTTCATGTGTAAAATCTTACTCATCCTTCAAGGCCTAGGTCACTGGTTACCTCCTCTGAGAGATGGTACCTCCCACCTCCCACGGCAGTACAAGGTTTTCCTTCCACAACATATCCATGTTATTTGTGTGTGTGCCACCATGTAGCCCGTCCATCATAACTGGAAGTTTACATATCCATAAGGCTCACAAAATTTTGTTTTTCCACAATGAACACAGTGAACATCATCCTTCTCACCCCTTGACCTAATAGGTACTTTTGAACCAAAATAGCTAGAAATCCTCTAGATGATGGGAAAGCTAACTCTGGAACACATGGCTCTTGTCCATTACTATTTGTGTTCTGTACATGACTGAAAGGAGATCAGACATTACATATGCCCCTGCCAGCTATGCAGCTGTGAATGTGGTAATGTGCATTGGAAAAGACTTCCTGAGAAATTGAGGGAGGAGGAGCGGGAGGCATACTTGGGAAGGAAGAATGGACCCAGAATGATGTTAAATAAAGTGTAGTAGCAATTGCCACCAGGAGGTGTGCAGAGAACTTTATAGTTTCTCCAGGAAGAAAAAAGAGGAAAAGAAAGAGTAATAGTTGATGGTGGGGTTAACTGAAGAACAACTATGTCAAGAACTAATGTCTGAGATGACTCACCAGCGCGGTGATCAGGTAACAGAATTTACATGTGCGTAGTTTAGAGTACTGTCTCATAGGTGATCTCATCTCATTCTCAGAACAGCCCTGAGGTGGGGGTGGTGGTAGTGGTGGCGGGAGTGGTGGTGGTTGTGTGTGTGTGTGTGTATACACATATACACAGTGTTGTACTGTGCTCTCTTTACAGAGGAGATGACCAAAGCAATAAAGAGAGAAACGACACACCAGACACCAACTCTCCCTAAGTACTGCGGTAGGAACTCTCGGCAGGTCTGCCTCTCTGCTGGTCCAGAGCCACATTTAGCTTTTAAGAATGAGGAGGTAACTTTTCTGATCTAAAAGCCAAAGGTCTATATAAAATCAAACATGCTTAAATGAAGAGGTTTTTTTGAGATAGACTTAGGGATTCTCCATAAACTCAAAACTTTTCTAGGTTGTTTTCTAATGAAGATAGAAAACCATTAGTCAGAGACTTGGCTGATACAGAGCAATTCTCTGCTTGAACCAGGCAAAAGGCTCACTTGACTACAGAATCTGGGGCAGGAGAGGAGATCAGAGAGCAGGTATTTCTTGCCTGCTGTGACTCCTGGGAGAAAAGGGGGGCCAGTAAAGAGCCTGATGCTGAGCTATTCCATCAGCTCCAGACAGACAGAGATGAAGGCTCAGGTTGATAGAACGGAGGGTTTGGAACAATGAGAAGCTGCCCATCCTGTACACTACAGCTCAGATCCACTCCCAAGCCTTACAACCTATGAGACCTTAGAACATAAGGGCCAGAGACCAGGCTCTGCAGATGCTTCTTTCTGTTGTGTTTAACAGAGTACAGCACTGCCTGTCTCTCCTTCAGAGTGGGAGATGCACAGGGGCACAGAGTTGGTTTTAATAGCTTTTCACCTCATGACACAGTGAATACTGCTCATGATATATGAAGCAAAACTCAAGAACCAGCTTGAGGTTACAACAAAGATTTCAAGTTCATTATAAACATCTTTCGTACACCAAAACAGAGTAGTCCTTGATTTCTTGTCTTCCTTGCGTGGAAGTTATCTATGAAATGTCAAAAATTTTCTTATGCCTTCATTCAGTAGCACTAATACTGTGTACATCTCTCTTTGCTAGATGCCACTATGTGATGGGCCCAGTTTTTGAAAGAGACTGTCTAGTTCAAGTGGCTGAATTTTTCAGTAAAAATTGAAGGCTCAGAGAAGGTAATCTTGCTGAATGTCACACAGCTAGTGCAGATAAAAAAAATAGTTCTACTTTTGAATCAAGATCCTGACCTAAAGCTACTCAGGAGATGAAGAAAGGCGTTATCTTCCCTTCTTTCTGTTCTAACTCAGTAAATCATGCTTTTGGCTTTGTGAGTATTAGAGAAAGTGAACATTTTCCTGTACTGTGTTTTCTGGAACCAAGCAGGGCCTGTTAGTAATAAACCAGAGATCTTCATTCTCCGGGGCTGTCCATGCTACATCCTTTGTAAACTCTGCTCTCCACAGAGACTCACAGTTGGATGACCGGAACCCTGGGATCAGGGAGATCATGGTGCTTCCATTTTGACTTTTCACAGGAGTCAAAATATGTCAACACACTGCCGAAAAAATACCACAAAGTTCTATTTTACTGTTATTTACAAGAATTAGTTTTGTAAGAAATGCTGGTAATACTTGTACTGGTCGGGGTTCTCCAGAGAAATAGAACCAATAAGGTGTGTGTGTGGCGAGAGTTGGGGGGAGATGACTCACACAGTTATTGACAAGTTCGAAGTCCGCAGGGTAGTTGTAATTCCCCATAGTCAGCTGTTGGAAGAATTCTTTCTCGCTTAGAAGAGCTCAGATTTTTGTTCTAGTCAGCTAACTGGCTGAGGTCTTCCTCCATTGTGGAGGGCAATCTGCTTTTCTCAGAGTCCACTGATGAAAATGTCAAACACATCCAAAACACTCTCACAAAAGTGTGTAGAATAATGTTTGGGCATATATCTAGGCACTGTAGCAAACTGACCCATCAGGTTAGCCATTATAACACCGTAAGCTGAAAACTTTACAACCCTAAGGATCATATCAGAATTCAGCGCAGCTATCTGGGTGCCAGCTGCTGGGAGAACCACTGGAGAAAAGGCCTCTGTGTTCTTGGACCTCACATTAGGGTAGCGTGGAAAGGAAAGAGAAGAGATCCTGGAAAAATTGGAAGAGCCGTCAGGTGGACAGAAATGTTAAATTGGAAAAGACATTTTGGCAACTATAGAGATTCTATGGTCCTAATGTTCTCTCTTGTTCTGTTTCATAGATGAAGAAGAGGAAAATCCAGACATCAAAGACTGTATACGGGAGAAACCCTCTTGCTCTTTCTTCACATGTGCTTGGTGGACCAGAGTTGCAACAGCCAGACTTTTAGGGCTAAGGTAAGATACCCCTCCTGATTCTGCTGTAGGGTGTGCTGCTCGGGAAGGGATGCTGCAATCTCAGGTAACGGCTAAGAAAGGCCTCCTAAGAAAGTGACATTTTCAAAATGGGTATAATGCATTTTATTGGCACATTTTTAGATATACATTCATCGCAGGGAATTTGTACCTATACATGGTATGTCTTGATTCTTCTTTTTTTCCCATACCCGCTTCAACTCCTCATTTACAAAAGCTTTGGGATTTTCCCCTTCTCTCATTTTTCTCTTTTCCCTTCATTTCTTCTTTCTTTTCTCCTTCCACTTTCCTTGTTCCCCTTCTCAACTGAACATTTTCTTCCCATTTCCCAGCACCTATGACACATTTTGGTCCTTATTTACAGAGAAGTGACATTGGAATAAAGACCAAGAGGAAGTGAGATGAGCAGTGCAAACATCTGGGGAAAGCACGTCCGAGGCACAACTGCAAAGACCACTGTTGTGAGTGTCACTGTGCTCCCCTGAAAGGTGGGTGGAAGTCTTACTAACCCCCAGCCCCTGTGAAACGCAACTTCATTTCTACCCAGCATCTCTGCAGATGTCATCAAGTTAGATGAGGTCACTACAGTGGGCTCCCATCCACTATAATTGGTGTTTTCATACGAGGAAACAGAGCAGAGACACACAGGAGAATGCCACGCGATGACAGGGGAGAGACTGGAATGCTACAGCTGCAAGCCCGGGAATGCCAAGAATGGACGGCCACCGCCAGAAGATAGGAAGAAGTAAGAAAGTATTTGTTCCTACAGGTTCCTTATGGAGCGTGGCCCTCAACACAGTGATACTTTCAGCCCTCAGAACTCTGAGACAATAAATTCTGTTCTTTTAAGTCACTAATTTATGGTTCTTCACTATGGCAGCCCTTGGTAACAAATATAGCCATAAAACAGGAATGCACCTGGCATATGGAAGGCATATCGAAGGCAGTATAGAAGACAGGGGTGATAGAAGAGATTAGAGAGGTTACATAAAGGCAGTAAGATCATGCAACATTTTATGGGTCAAAGAAGCAATACGATCTGACTTACCAGCAACTTTAACAGATCTACATATAGTTATAACTGTGAGCTACATTCATGACTGATTGGAGATGTATCAAAGCAACAAGATTATATTAAGTAGACAAAATAATCAT